>JBBPFP010956142.1:0-14619 GCA_037974795.1 Kaempferia galanga | reverse complement strand
GGGTGAAGACTGGATGTGCGATTTCGGTAGAAAGCAGGATGTTCGATTCCCATGATGTTGGATATCCGATTCTGATAAGTAAGTGAAGGTAAGTCACTGGAGGAGAGTAACTTAGTGAGGACGCATTCCCATTGGAGGGAACATTAGGCGTCGGTCCAGCCTAGGTCCATTTTGGAAACCTAAATTGAGACATTGACTATTGACTAGATCTAAGACAAGATCTAACTCATAAATATATAAAAATAGTTCATGCATATATTTTTCTAACTCTATGTTGTAGAGAAAAATGTAGATCTTCAAATTATGAACGTGTGGCAACTGACAGAGCTCAATTCCGAGTTCGGAATCAAAAGATATGACCTCCCGAAGATTGCTGCTTCAAACCAACCGAGTGTGGAGGTACCATGGAGTGTGGGATAAAAATCTGTAGGATGCAGATTTTATCGATTCTGAAACTGCGGGGATGAAATTTAATGTTGGAGGCGTCTTGGAGGAGCCTGGAGGCGCCCTTAATAGCCTATAAAAGGCTTGTTCGAGCATCATTTCATACACAACTCTTCTACAAGCTTCTACGCATCTATTTGGCGGTCCGACTACTCCGACTTCATGCTGCTGCTCCGTTACAGCTCTGTTGCACTCGACTACTGTCAAGAAGTCATCCAACACTGAACTCGATCCGATTAATCTACAAGTGTTTGGTAACGAAATTCTTTTGTGTACTTAATTTCTATATAAAGGAAAGTGTAGCTTGTTACTAACTTCTTATTTGTACTTGATCCCCTCTTCCGACGGTGCCGGGAAAGGATATTAGTGGATTACCCATCAATACGGTTAGAGGACCGTGGGTCATGGAATAGGAGTCGCCGAAGGCTCCGAACCAAATAATTCCTCCTGTATTGTGCCCTTTTGTTTTGTATTTTTCGTGTTTACCTTTTACCACTGTGAACTCGCTTTTGTTTTCAAAACACACAAAAAAAAAGTTTTCTAAAACCTTAGGTCCCATATCACCTATACGCTTTTAGGCACCTCACGCTTTAAATAACTATGTTATCTATTAAGAGATTGTAGATAATGTCATACTTTCATTCCTTAGAAAATATCAATCAGTATCAAATATATAAGCAGCTCCAAATGAGAGGATAAGAGTCAACTTACTGTTATTTTCTCAGAAATTTCATCTTGTTGTGCGCTGCTCTTGGTACGGAATGTTTTCCCCTCGATCAAAATCGGTTCAGGAGCATCGGCATCCTTAAGTATTCCGCATTCTAATGCTATAGCCTTAGCTGTTCGAAGATTGTCACCAGTGACCATCCGAACCTACTTGATCAAGAATAATGAAGCTAAGAACATTGCACAAAACATTGGAATTACATTTCCAGATTGGTTAAAGCAGAAAAAATCCTAGCTGACAAGGTTCAGTATGAAAACTGCCCAATTCAGAGTCATAATATTATGAGAACAGAAGTCTAGATGTTAGCCAAATATAGCTTGACATGTATGAATTTACCATCTTAAATAATTTTAAGGGCAAATAAGGTGTCAATCCTGTACATTAATTTCCTGAATACCTTCATATGGCAATCATTGGAAGTCTAACAGGCACTGTCATGTATAAATAGATAGGAAAAGAATTCACTTTAGGAGTGAACTTTAAAAATACCTTCACACCTGCACGAGTGCACAAAGCCACGGCTTCTCTCACTCCAGAACGACAAGGATCCTGATGAAAAATTCTAAAAATAAGTTAATTAAATTTCAAATAAAAAAATGCAATAATGTTAGTATGACTTCCAAGGCCAATTGTGACTTGGCATTCATCTGAAATCATGGGATGGTAAATAAAGCCAAAGTACCATCCATTTGTTCTTTATTCACAAATTGTGGCATTGCAGTACCAGATCATGCATAGCATTGCTAAGACACAGTGCATTATATTGAGGAACTCATACTGTCAATGTTTGTAGAGAATCTAGAGATACAGCTACAAGTCACATTTAGCATGTTGAAAAATTAACAAAACTAAGAAAAATAAAAGATCAACAATAAGGAAAAAACAGGCGTTATACTTCACTCCTCATGTGATGAAATAAAAATAAATTGGAAAACGATTTGTGCACATAATGTACTTGAGTCACTGCCAACTATAGAAAATCCAACTTAGCTCATCTTATCAACTCATAAAAATTTAATTGATAATCCAATAATGAAGCACATTCTTGAGGCCTTACTTTCATTCCCACAATAGCAAGAAGAATCAAATGGTCTTCAGGCAATGACCAATCACCCCTATGCTCTTCATTCGGTATCTCTTTCAAATCTAAAGGTCTATAGGCAAAAGCCATACAGCGGAGGCTAGCTGCTGCCATATCTTCAATGCACTTGTAGAATTCATTAACCTGCCAAAGCAAAGGTGGTTCAGAAACGATAAGTTAAGTGACGAGAAATTTGAAGAGCTTGCCTTATCTGGAGCCATTGGCTGCAGTTTACCATCTGTATCAAGCCAACTTATACATGAGGCAACCATAACTTCAGCAGCACCTTTCCAGTGAACATGAACTTCAGAATCTGACTGAAATAAAATAAGTTCATAATGACAATAATTCAAATTTGAAAATAAAGAAAATGTAATGGCAAGAGTTCAAATTTGAAAATAAAAAAAAATTGCATATAAAGGGAACATATAAATATAATACATTTCCAAGGACAGGATAACTCCATGCAACTTAATATCACATCAACTTACAAATATATGCAATTCTAGCTCTTGTTAATAATTTGGTCAACAAGCCAGGCAACTGATCCTTAGAATTAACAAAAGGTGTGATGATGTCAATAGATGACCCTCGTTGATGCAGTTCTCTACAATAAATATTTAAAAACCTCTCATGAAATATGAGATTCGAAGCTAAATACATCAGAATTTGATTCTCTCAATAAAGCTTCATTGGCTTTGCAAAGGCATATTTTAACTCAGACCTCAGAAGCTTAACCCAAACAAGCTTGCATGTTACTGTGATTGTATCTTAATATTTTGCCTCTGCACTTATCCTTGCTAACAATTTGCTTCTTTTACTTCTAGGAAACAAAGCTGCTTGCTAAAAGAACACAACAATAGGTGTAGGTCATCAATATGTAGGAGAAGCTACTCCATCTACATCAGAGAATCCCACAATCTGAAAATGACGTCAATCGCGAAATAAAATATTTTTTCTTAGAGAACTTTTCAAGTAGCTAGAATCCTTGTAGAATTTTCAAGTTGCGTAGAATCCTCATAATTACTATCCAGTGGTTATAACATGAATTCTCTAGGAACTAACTCATGACACCAACAAGTTAGGTTTGATGACAATGAGATAATTCACTTATGTTTTCTAGGGTCAGTGAGTAGCTTTGCCTGCCCCGATGCTAATCTGACAGTCAGATGCAAGTTCCTACATATAGATGTAGACCATCAATATGTAGGAGAACCTGTCCAATCTACATCAAAGAATCCCACAATCTAAAAATGACCTTGACCACGAAAAAAAAAAATCCTAGAGAACTTTTCAAGTGGCTAGAATCTTTATAGATTTTTCAAGTAGTGTAGAATCCTCCTACCTACTACCTAGTGGTCATAACATGAATTCTCTAGGAAATAATTCATGACACTAAAAAGTCAAGTCTGATGACATATCTGATGGCAGTGGGATAATTCAATTTTCCTACCAATTCCTTGTGTTTTTCTAGGGTCAGTCAGTAGCTTTGCCTGCCCTGATGCTAATCTGACACTAGGATTCATAGGAGTATCTATAGGTTTAGTTTATAGCAAGATAGGAAAATACATAGTTTCAAGATATAGATACCTTCTAAGCAAACAACCTCCACACCACTCTACCAAGTAAATACTTAAGGTTACCCAAGTCTCTAGCCTGGAAGTGTTGATAGTGATAATCTTTAAATTCTTTAAATTTTGCAATCCTGGTGAATTCATCATTTGTGTGATGATAATATCATTCACATAGACAATAAGAAAAAATCATCTTCTAGACTCAAAAATAAGAAAGAACCCCGAGTGATCTATAACACTTGCTAAGCTAAATTTTCAAATCATCTCTTGGAGATTGCTCCAGTTTGTACAAATACTTCTTTCGTTTACATGAAAAAGTGTGAGTAATAGTAACTTTTTCCTATAGATGACCATAAGCAAGAAAAATGCACTTGATGGACCATGGAGATAACTTATCAAGGTGGAGTGACACTAGGTGAATTAAACAAGTAAAATCCAAGACCCAAGTACAAGAAAATATATAGTATCTAGAAGAAAGAGAATACGGAAGGAAATTTAATTATTCGAACAAAAGGTAATATCGCTCACCCCAAGCAACCTAGTATCGTTGACCCCACGGCAAGATACAAACAAGTAAATCGGGAAACATTCTTTGCATGAGGAGGTCAAGCACCCAACGAGACATTTTGCACTCGCTGGAAATTAACCTCAAGACCTATTAGAGTAAACACTCATGCAAGTACCAACTGCACCAACCCATGGGAGTTTAGGTTGATGAGATAACATGTAGTCACACTAGAAAGAAATGAGCATGTGTATGTGTAAAGTCTAATAAGCAATTATTTTGTTCTACTACACTATTTTTCTAGGGTCCTAATGTTCATGAAGATTGATGAAGAATATCATTATTGAATAGAAATGTATGTGAGTGATACTACTATACCTAGTACTTGATAAAGAGGTGAAATTGACTAAAACTGCATAGGTATCAAGAATAGTATAAAATATAATATTTTTTATTTTATTCAAATAGATAAAAGAAATATATTGATTTATAATTTTTTAAAATTATTGAAATTAAGAAATTAATATACATTTGATTTGTTAAATTAATATTTAAATTAAATTATAATTCAATAGTATCTTTAGTTGAGCTCCATAAAAAGCTCAAGCTCAAGCTCAAGATTTTTTATAAAGCTTGGCTTCATTACACCTCCAAACACCACTCAATTGAAGGAGACCCAACAGGTCGACAAAGGGTACCATTGTTGGAGACTTCTGAGACCATGATAGGAAGGGCATGCCAACCGTCAAAGATGTTGTGCCACCTGTATAGAGGAAAGCACGTGCAAGAACCAAGCAATCTGAGGGCAATGCAAAAGGAATGATAGAGGCATGTCTACAGGTGTCAAATGTTGAATATAAAGGGATGGCCGAAGCTAGAAATTTAGTCGCAAAAGAGAATCAACCGAACTGGATGTGAGAAATCACAGCTTGCAAGGAGACAATTCTAGTAGCTTAGGCGACGGTGTAGAGAAGATGAAAAGTATCGTCAGGGAATCTAGGAAGCATGCAAGCAGGTTTACTATCAAGGTCTGACCCAAGAGAAACAGTTTCACTGTATGATAATGAGTGGAAGGACACACACACAAAGGAGTCCGTGAGGATGGGATGAGGAGCAACAATGGAGAAATGAATCTCTAGTACGGATGGCTCTAGTACCATGTCAATATAAGGGACGAATTCTTCGTCAATAACTCCTAAGTAGCCCCTCTACTTTTATATATGTATTATGAGTATGGAAAATTACAAACAGCTCTCTTACTACATATTTACACAAAAATTCAAAAAAAGTTTCTTGCTATTTCAATGTCTTCAAGTGCACGATTAGAGTTAGAGAAAATGGATAAGAAAAACCATCTGATAAATCTTACAAATATCCAGAAAAATAGGTAAATTGCTCTTAAACCATGCATAAAATGCTAAATTTAAAAATCTTAGTTAAGAGTTTTAAAACAAAACAAAAAAAAAGAATCAGCAAACCATCTTTACACTATTACTAATTCTAATTGTCTGTTTTCTTGTTAAAAAATAAAAAATACCATTACCAATTGTATGGCAACACCTGCACGTTTTTTCTCTGAATTAAAAGGGAAAACATGCATAATTGAAGATTTTGATCTTGCATCATCAAAGTTCATTCCGAGCTGTAGAAAAACCACAAGCATGCATTAGCAAACAATACCTTAAACAACTGGCAAAAAGAAACACCCAATGCATTCATCAGCGAGTTTGGTTAAACAATTGGCAAAAAGAAACACCCAATATCAAACAATACCTTCACCCCCCAAGAAAGAATTGCCTTTTCAGTAGGTGATCCACTAAGCTCGATAACACCACCATCCTGTTCAAATGTATGAAAAGCTGAGCCACCTCATAATATTTTCAAAAATCCTAAAACATGGATAACGAGTCACCATAACACAATCATCATCATTGGGCAATGGATGGGCATTGTCATCTAGACAAGAAAAAAATCAACATGGATAATGTCCAAGTGGAAAAGCTTGGTTCCATAAATGTGAGATATGTTATTATTTAAGTGAATGTTTTAAATCAATGGAGACTGGGTAATAGAAAGAAATTATTTCCGAAGTATTTAAGAGGCCAAAGATCTTTCTATAAGACTCAAAGATTGCTGCAAATGTTTGAAAACTGTGGATGAGGCAGATTGCTATCAGTGCTAATCCCAAACTTTGTGGAAAAGTTTGCACGTTGTATTAGGCAACTGACACCAAGAAGGAAAAAAGGTTTGTCGAATTTCACCAACAGCTCTAAGGTATATTGATAGGTAAATAAGCGCTGTCAAATCTTTTGTTATCAACAATCACTCCATGTAACACATTTTCACATCATCCCCACCATCTCCTCCACATACTATCAATGTGACCCCAAAACACAGTTGAGAAGTTTGCAGTTGCACATTAAACCGTTGACAGATAGAATGAGAAAACTTTGTCAAATTTTATGAACAACTCTAAGGAATATCCCTAATTAAATTAAGAGCAGTCATATGTTGAGTTATCACTCTCTGTACATCTTCACAGATCCCCTTCTACGTCTCTTTGCAGCATCAATCATAATCAATTATTGTACCGATCTTCCAAACAGGGGTGTATGGCAGTGTAATTGAGAACGCTTATATCAACACTTTGATAAACTAATAAGCTGAATTTTTAAGTTTGCGTTAGTTTGGTTTATTGGTTTCAGTCACAGATACACCACCCTATTACTAGGTGTCTTTCAGTTACTATGTTGATCAATACAACTTGGTCAAAAAGTGACTTCATACTATCCTTGAACTCCCAATGACTGGACAATAACTACACAATTCCAAAGACAGATATAATCTTACCTATAAGCATCCAACCATCTACATTATACTTTTTTGAAAAAATGTATATGCTATAACTTATCTCCTAGTGAATCAAGTCAAAAAAAGTTAAAATTGTAGCTTTTTCAAACTCGAGCAGAATTCTCATTTGAATTTTTATTTTCACATTCAATTTGACTGTTTAAGAATGTATTACGAGTAGAAAAATAGTTCTCAGGTTTTTCTTGATTTTTTTATGGCCCTATCAGGAAAATGTTTCACTGTTTTGAAATCATAAAGAAACAGTAGCCCAGTTGTAAACTGAAAAAAGGTTAACATGATGAACAGGATTAGTTCCTCTATCCTATTATTTATTAAGGTCCTTTTAAAAATAAACGTCAACCTAATAACTATTGGAACCACTATCAGTCCTACAAACCTCCATCAATCCTACAAACCCCCAATGAAGGAAGCTTCTTCATTTTCCATTTTTTCTATTAGACTTGCACAAATGGAATATTTTTTTATTCATTTCAATGAGCCAAAATTTTCATAAGGGATGAAGTATTTTTGATGAAATAATAGTGTTTGTTTAGCTTAAAGTGTAACAATAATTATCTTTTTTCTCAAAAGTTTCTCACACCTACCTATAGCGAGCTTAATGGTCATGACTAAGGTACAAGTACTTTAGATGAAATAATGACTTTTTTGGCAGTGTGACTAGTTATCTTCTTAAATGTGTCCTGCCTGCTTATGGTGTAGCTCCTTATAATTTTTGCACAGTAGACATACTTGCATTCTGATCATCTGTTGCTACATAATTAAGATACACAATTGAGCAGGAAAGTGAGGAATAGTTCTTTTTATTCATATTTAGGAATTTCTATAAGATTAGAAGGAAATGACTACTAGAGGAATGCAAAACATTCCAAATAGGCAAACTATTCGTATCACAAGAATGTCATTATGCACAAATCCAACTGATGTTATTTTCTATGAACATCCATATTATTGCATCAATTACAAATCCAATACCTATCCAGATAGATTGCATGTCATCAGCATGCATTCTTGATAAAAAAAAACACTGTGTGAAAGAGAAGAGCTTGCCTTTGGATGAAACACACTGCCTCTTGTATTCTGAGAAATTCCATCAATTAAGCGAGACAATACAGAAGCAGAGAACAACTCAGCATTATCAGGAGGATCTATCTTTTTTTTGCCAATGTATGCCTCCACAATTGTCATCTGTGATTAAGTTACTTTTAGGAACCATGAGAAATTTTGTTAAATACACATCTAAATTAAATAATCATATCTGACACTTGCAGCCTAGATAATTAACTTTTTCAGGATTTGCCTAAGTTATGCAAACTACTGTATAGTTGCTTGCGCCAATAAAGCAACAATGAAACAGAAACCTCATTCATGGTCAAAGTTCCAGTCTTGTCACTGCAAATAGTCGTAGCTGACCCCATAGTTTCACATGCAGAAAGCCTCCTCACCTGCAAAATAATCACCATCAAACTATTGCCTTGTGCATTAAGTTACAGCCTTGTCACTTGAGAAAAAAACATTGCTTACGAGAGCCTTGTCTGCCATCATTTTTCGCATTGAATATGCCAAGCTGATTAAGAAAACAAACAATTTTGTTAACATTATAACAAAGGGAAACTGACTTTTAACTTGGTACAAAAACTAAGCACTCACGTCAGAGTAACAGCCAATGGAAGACCTTCAGGTACAGCTACAACAACGATAGTTACCTATTCAAGTTTCATAGTCCTCAATAACTTAATTCAAATAGGATATTCCATCACATGCACAGAAGCACAAGTTATGGAAAAAGAATTAAGAGATGTTTGCATTCATGAAAAAAATACTATACATACAGCAACTGTGAATAACTTGATGGCTCCATTTACTGCAGCTTTTGTACTTGTCTGTCCCTTGACAAATTGCACAGTTCCATCAGGATCCTTGGTATTTCCAGTGAAATATCTGAAATAGTTGTTATATCTCTATAATGACAGACCTAATTTGTTGATCAACAAGACAAACAGAGTTTATACTTGCCTGACAAAAAGCACTACCAGGACAATTCCAGCAACAGTCAGTCCCACTATACCAATGAAAGTAGCAAGTCCGTTCAATCGCACCTATTGAGAGAAGCTGAGCGTGAGTCATTGAATCTGATTCTTGTGTAATTATCTTTGGCATTGAACCACATAACATGCACAAAAGTAATAAGGACCTGCAGAGGAGTTTCTTCCCCATTATCCTCTGATATGCTCGCCATCAATATGCCCCACTCAGTATTCATGCCAACTGCAGTAACCTGAACGGTATATAAATAAGCAGTATGGTAAAACTACGTGCTTACAATACAAACCCATCAAAACAGCACCAACCACCTCATCGGAGTTTTTATTAGTGCAAGCTTGAGACAGATACATGACAATAGCTAACAATGAGGAAAGTAGTAAACACTAAACTAAAATATTGTTGAAAAAAGTATGGCATATTCCTACACATTAAAAATAAGTACAACAGTTATACTTCCAGACATTCCCATGTCTGATTCCTCATTACATAATTGAATCCTCATAATTCTAACAAAAAATTAGTGGATATCAGGAAGGTAGTAAACTGTGACTAATGTAATGTGTCCAATGACCAACGTTGGAAGGGTCAAGCAAATAAGAAGGGCGGTAGACACTTAATTATGTGGATGCAGAAAAATTATCAAAGGAAAAAAATAGGTTTGACTGGCTTTCCATGTCTCACAACTAAAGAGGTTTTAAAAAGTACCCTTATGCATGATTCAGAATGCCAACACCTGCCATAAAATAAGTATTAGCCCAAACCAATAAGTGAATCATACAATTTCATTGATCCCTCTGAGATCAAAAGTATAGTGTAATATAAGCACAAACATATCTTACAACGTGGTCCAAGCTAGTATAGATGCGAGATGCAATTGGACTCATAGCCAAAAGCATAATAGCTTAGCTTTATGATGATTCTGTGTATGGTTTGGGCTAAGAAGTGTAAGGCCCTCATCCACTTCTCTAATTCCCATTCACTCGATTCTCTTAATACTTATTCATACTGCAGAATTAGGGATACTCCTGCCACTAGTTATCCCTGTGCACGTCAAAGCAATTGAGGTTGACCTTAATGATTGTTTTGATATCCGGAAATAAGATACAATTTCACAAGCCTTGGATGAGTATCAGTCATTGTAGCAATATCAGTAGCCAACTCAACTGTGCCTGGGGTGTATCAGTCATCAACATTATAGAGTTGAAATCAGCTTAGCTATTGGCATCACAACCCTGCAACTCAAAGTAACAATGAGCTTCATTCATTTTGGTACTGGCAGGGGCAACAATTACTGTGTTGTTAGTAGCGACTAGTAAGGTTCTTACTAGAAACATTAGCTTAATGATTGATTGCTTTCAATTAATAATTCAATTTAAAATTATCAGGTACAACTAGTTCAAAAATCGTCTGATTTTTTTTTATGAAATTGTTACATTGCAATGGAAAGTGGCAATTTCAACAAGTTTTAAAAGATGTCTTTCTCGGAAATTTTAGCCTTCATTGAATTAGGAAATAAGAAAAAACAAGGTAAATTCAAGAATAAGTTGATTGAGGAACGCGGCAAGAAGAAAAAAAAAATATCAATTCAAAATTACCAATGGCGATCAAGTGATCAACTGATGGAGCAAGAAAGCAAAACAATAATAGTGGTCAAGAGCTACTAGTAGAAAGAAATACTTAGGTCATTTCGTTGAGCATGGTTCAATTTCATCCATACTCCCATTCATTATTTTCGCATGTCAATTATTTTTATGCAATAATCATTGGGTTCCCCAAATACCAAACCAGTTAATACTAGTCAAGTTTGAACCATAATGCAGATTCATACTGCTAATGTTGTGTTTTGGTAGAGTATGTTGTCGTGCCAAGACAAACAAGGTACAGGAAGCGTACCAACACATACACAAAAACTTGAAACTTATCATCATGAAAAAAACATTAAAAACATGATTTAATAAAAGCTCAGCTTTTCTTGTACATCAGTGTTTCTCAACTCAACCCTTCTTTTGTTACTTGTCTGTAGTCTATCTAGTACATATTCTACTATCAACTGCATAACAAGTATTTCCAACTTAGTTTAAATGAGTGATTAGTAAAATGTAAAACAGAAATTGGAACCCACAGAAGTAGGTTTCAGTTTACTGCAAGCACATGGAAGTTTAGTGGAAAATGAGGAAGCGGGAGAGATTAAGTACTAACCAGCATATTGCCATACCCATCAGCAACCTTGCACCCAGCCATCAAAAATGGCGCCTTTTGATCTTTATGAACCTGCAACAAAGCATTCTATAAAATAAACAAAAGATCGTGAACCCACAAAAATTTCAACTAGATTAGGCAGAACCTAAAGTGTAATTATAAACCTTGTATGAGTTTTTTTTTTCACAGTTAGATTTGCTTGAACCAGATAAAGATAAATAGTGTGATAGAGCATTCAGTTTATGGCCCACCAGATGTCATGCATCAACTGTTATTTCAAATGAGTTTCTTAACTAAAAAAACTCATTTATTAAAAGTTACATTCATTCTCTTGTACAAGAAAATCTCCGACTTACAAAATCTTCAGTTGGATGAACAAGCAGCAACTTACATAAAACATGAGAACAGATGCAAAAAAGGAAAAGGAAAAAGAACCTACAACTTTGCTCTCCCCGGTCATGCTGGACTCATCTATCCCAAGAGAATGGGCAGTGATAACAATCCCATCAGCAGGAACCTAGAATTAGTTCAACATACAGTTTCAAAGGAATTTACAGGAACATTTTGGCAGCAATGATAAAATGTGAAATGCCTACCAGATCACCGATCTTGAGGGGAACAACATCACCAACTACAAGATCAAAAATTGAGACTTTAATTCTCCTGCCACCTCTAATTACCTGGGCAGCACAAAGTAGATGAAAAGAAAATAAATAAAGTTGAAAAATAAAAGTACATTAAAATGCTATGAACGCACCTCCAAATGTATGTTCCGCTTCTCCTCATTCAAATTTTGGAATTGTAGAGATTGTCTATAATCACTGAAAGCTAGCATAAAATGCAGAAACCATTACAAATTTATTCGGACACAAATCACGTTGATCATGGAAAAGAATCAAAGTGTGAATTAACAAATCAGAAGCAATCTTTAGTTTCAAAAGACAATATAGATGTGCCTGCGCAACTTATGATGTAAAACGGCAAATTTTTCTTCAAAAGGAAATCAGCTATTGCATCAGTCCAAAGAAACAAAACAGTAGGTCATTGATTGGAGTCAGCTTTTTTTGCTCAGTACTTATAGGCGGTCTCAGATTCCCAACATCCTTTAGGAGATAATATCAGATCAATATCACATGGAGGCTAAATAGTACGATCTAAACATGGAAAAGCAATGAGAAACTGGACATTTTCCTCATTACCCCATACAAGAGGGAAAAGAGGGGGAAAAAGAACTTGGGACAATTGGAGAAAATGGGTAAGGTCACAGGAAACTATGATGAGCTAGTAAGAAAAGATGAAAGATCACAGACCTGTTACAACTATGACAATAATAACAGCAAAAGCAATGCCCCCTCCATCATACCATCCTTCATCAATTCCCTGAAGAAGAAAATATTATCCATTTTTTCCATTGGAACAACTAACAAACATTGTAAATCAACTTGCCAAATCAAAGGGCCAAGCGAATGCTAAATTAGAGATCAGATATGAATATGCCTAAGAGAAGCAAAGAACAATGTAGATAAGAAAAACTAAACCAAAAACTATTAAGAAAACCATATCAAAGACCTGTGAAGGATTTGTTTGATAATTAAGAATTATTTGCAAGAAACACCAAAAAAATAGTCGTTATTCCAAGGTTCGACAATGGGATTGCATACATAAAACTTCTGTACAGCAAGGTCCTATCAAGAGAAATGCTTCAATATAAAATAACCATCAATTCTTCATATCAAATTGAGTCCTTAATATCCTCTCACACCTGGAATCCAAACTACTAATGGCAAACAAAGAATTGTTCAGAACTCAAGCAAATTAAGTCCCAAGGGTACGTGCATGCATGTGATATGCAATATGAGGTGTGTGCAAAGCAATGTAAGAGTGACGGCAATTTCAAACAGATATATTGCATTTTATGGAGTGTAAGAGATGCTACAGATGAGACAGGTGAAAGAATTTAATACTCATTATAGTTTAATAAACATTGGAGCATAAGCCTTATGTTTACAAGTGGATACATCCAATGATAAGGAAATCATATATAAACACGAAAGAAAATCTCTACAAATAAGAAAATACAGAGAAGAATGATTCTACAAAAACCAGGAACATATAAACTTAATAATCTAAAGAATCCAGACCAGGGATAATGATATGGGAAAATAATTGTGCCTCAAGGTACAATTACAAGGCTAACCTCACCTCCGTCTTTATGCCAAAGGGCAACGACACTGCTGCAGCAATCATAAGGATGATAAGGGTTAGGTCTTGCCAAGCTTCCCATAGGAAAACCTTAAAGTGTCACACAAGGTAATGTTACAACTAAATAGACTCCAATAATTGAAAGTCCGTAAAGAGACCAACATACCAAAAAACTTCTTCCTTCCTTTCGGGGGTAGGTGTTGGATCCAAATGAGTTCCTCCTATGCACTATATCAGCTTCATCTCCACGGATTCCTTTGTCCAAATCAGTCTTCAATAGACTAGCAATTCCATTAACCTAAATGAACAGCAGATTATATTAAAATAGTGGACAAAGAAGATATAGAGCAGAAATAGAACTTTTTAAATACCCCTCCATGTCTTTGTAGAGCAGAGAAGTCACGGTCCCTGGTCATTTTAGCAAGCTCTTCATGTTCTAGTACTCCAGGAATTCCTATGGAAAAAGTAGAGGGAAAGACCCACTCAAGGAGGCATCAGTACAATCCCAATATAACAGAAACGTAAATTGGTAGAACTCCAACTTTCATAAGAAATATATATATATATTTCAAAGTACTTTTTTTTAATAAATATTAGGATTTTTTTTTATAAAAGTATACCTTAATAACCTATCCACTATTTTTTCTTTTTCCCCGTTCTTGCCATCTCTTCCCAAAAACCTTGTTCTTTTCTCTATTTCACGTACTGCCGCCGTCACTGTAGCCTCGCGTTGTCGTCATTCTAACCTTGCGTCGTTGTGGTCGTGGCCTTGCAACGCCACTGCCATCGTGGCTCTACAATGGCCGGCGCTGCACACCAAAGTCGCCAAAGCCGGAACCTTGTGTCGTCTCAGCCTCACATGATTACAGGCTCGCACTACCGTAGCATCACACCGCCGCAGCCTCATGTTTGCTGCCACCACCTCATGGTGTTGTCGTCGTCTGTGATGCCACTATCACCGTTGCTAGCAATA
>JBBPFP010956035.1:0-14624 GCA_037974795.1 Kaempferia galanga | reverse complement strand
CAAAGATTAATGGCAATATATATATATAGATATAATTTCAATTTTTTTTATTTTACTGATTTTGCAGCTGCTAATGATTGTTACAATACGGATCCCACAGACTTGGACAGCGGACAGCGGATTATTTCCCGCACATGCAAGGCATGTGCGCGAGCTCCTGAAGCTCAGCGACTAGCTAGCAAGTACTCCTTGGGACATTTTTATTAATCCCATTCAATTAGGTTGAGTCATGTACGTGTTATAATAATAATAATAATCGCATCCACATTAATGTTCTGTTCCAAAAAATGACCTAATTCTCTTCATTAGCCGTAACTCACTATTATTTAATTTATTTCAAAATTAATAAATGATTAAGTGGTAGTTGCATGATAATTAATTAATTACAAGCGTGAAGTTTATCCTCTAGCCGATCGACAGCTATCATCACGCAACATTTTACATTTTCTCGATAGGAACGGAAGTGACCAAGTATATATTCTGATTAAATTAATAAATTATTATTATTATTAAATAGCCGCAACAAATCAGGATTCATCGCGGTGATTGTTGAATTTTACAATTTATAAGACTTTTCGTTTCATTAAATATGATGATCGAATGGTGACGAATCGATCTTTCATATTTCGGCTCCTTTGACTTTTTGACTGAAAATTTTATTTATCTATTAATCACCCACTAACAGTCAACTCTTATTTGCTTCAAAATTTAGAATACCATATCTTCGGTCGTTATTATGTCTAATCTAAAAAGTTGTTCAACACACGGCAGCCGCCTTTTTCCGTGCGTTTAGACGAAGGCAAGGGTTGACAATTAACTCATTGACTAATTCCGAAACTGGATTGGTTGACTGAGGGGGATGTTTAGATATATATCCAAATTTATTGTCAACTATAAATCATTAAACTCTTAAAAAAGATGGCATTCATAAGTATGCAGGTTGATTAATAAAAAAAGTAAATTGACATCGGTCCTCCCTGCATATTTCATAATGTTCGATATGCGTCGTCGTTATCTATTGATATGTCAAAATATCGATAATATTAATGTGGAAAATATCATAAAATAAAATAAAATCTTTTTAACTGGGCCAGGTTTGGGGAAGAGCCCAATCAGTAAAAAACCTCCGGCTCGTAGAACTCTCTCAGACCATCGGCAGGTGCGCCTCGAAGGATCGCAGGGCGGGGGCGGCACGTGACTTTGGGACCCGCTCCGCTCACGAGCCGCCAAATACCGCCGCCTCGACCTAAACGCGAGCCCAAGGGTCAGACCGGACCGCGAGGTGTCGTTTACTTGCGGTCACTTACCCTCTTTGACCGGATGCCGTGCGCGTTGACTGACCACTTGCTTAGTCAGATACCTCCATTTATTTTTGTTAAATTACTTAAAGTTAGGGAGCTCTTATTTGCGGCATCTTTATTTTAATGTGAAATTGATTATTATTTATTTTGAGGTTTAAATGAAGGATATATATATATATATATAATCCGTAGGTATTTTCATTTATTGATAACAATGCTCTTTTTTCTAAAAAAAAATACCGTGTTTTAGGAAACAAAGTTGTGAGCCAGTAGTTATTAACAACAATTTGGTTGGAAGGTAATTAAATTAATAAGTTTATTTTTTGTTTTGTGGGGAAGAAAAGTTATAAATATTTTAAATATTGGACCTTCTTGCATTTCGGTCTTAATTTCTTCCCTCTTTTTGCCGTGGAAGTCAAATCTTTCCTTTCCACAGAGCCAGCTCCGCCTCCTCCCTCCACCCTGCTCCCTCCTCCCTCCTCCGGCAGATGACGCCACCGGCGACACCGCCACCTCGCCGGATAGACGAAATCCCTAAATCTTCTTCCTTCTAACCCTAAAAATCCATCCTTTTTAATTCCGTGCTTTAATGTCGCGTTTCTCGGCCTGTTCGCTATTATGATCGCCATTATTAGGGAGGGCGAAGCGAGTGTGTGTGTGTGGGAGAGAAGGGGCAGTTGGCATCTGCTTTTGAGCATTTAATTGCAACCTCTTTACTCGCCCCGAAGGAGTAGCTGTAAGGGTCGCTTCTGCGGCGCGGATCAACTTTTCTGGTTTACTTCACTTGTTCTTACTTCTTACACCTTCTCCTTTTTTTTTCTGATTTTTTGGGTGTTTTTTCTCTGATTTGTCGCTGTAATAGAGGAGAAGCAGGCAGGGCGAGGAAGAGGGATTGAAGGGAGAGGATAAAGAATGTTGCTTGCAAAGCAGGGGTGGCAAGGACGGCGGTGATTGGCGGCCGCTATGCCCTATTTAGGATTGCCGCCTGATGGGGCAACCGTAGCCATGCGCGTCATCCTGATCGCCGCGCTGTTGTGTGTCACCGCGCTGGCGGCTGCGGCGCAGAACCTGAGTTCGGCCGATCTCACGGGGCTTTATGGCCTCCGAGCCTCGCTCGGCCTCCGCGCGCGGGACTGGCCTCGCCGGGCGAACCCCTGCGTCTTATGGGCCGGCGTCACCTGCAGCGCCGCCGGCCGGGTCGATGGAATCGACCTCTCCAGGCTCCGCCGCACGCGGCTCGGGCGGCGTAATCCGCAGTTTGCCGTTGACGGGCTGAGGAACCTCACCCAGCTCCGATCCTTCAACGCCACCGGGTTCGCCCTTCCCGGCCCCATTCCCGATTGGTTCGGCCGCGACCTTGCGCCGACCTTCTCTGTACTCGTCCTCCGCCACGCTTCAGTTGTGGGTCAAATCCCTGATAGTCTAGGCAACACTTCGCGGCTCACCATGCTCGACCTCGCCGGCAACAACATCACCGGAAACATCCCTTACAGTCTAGGTCAACTTGCCAACCTCACTCTCCTCGACCTCTCCTCCAATTCACTCTCCGGGGTGGTGCCGCTTTCTCTCGGCATGCTCAGGAATTTGAGCGTCCTCATCTTGGCTAACAATAGCCTTGTCGGACCCATTCCTCCGCAGCTCGGCGATCTCTCCTCGCTCACTGTTCTTGACCTGAACTCCAACTCCCTCACCGGGACGCTCCCTGATGACCTGAGGAACCTGAGGAGCCTCCAAAATTTGACCTTGAGCCACAACTTGCTCTCAGGTCCTCTCTCTGGCAATCTCTTCGCTGGTCTCACCCGGCTTCAGTCCGTCCAGCTAAGCCACAACAACTTCTCAGGGGCATTGCCTGACTCAGCCTGGTCTCTTTCTGAGCTATCAACATTCGACGTCTCTCACAACAACCTCACTGGGGCACTCCCAGACATTATACCAGCTGTTGTGAACAACAATGTCAGTGGCGTGCTCTTTGATCTGTCAAACAATCTTTACTATGGTAGCATCTCTTCTAGCTTTGTGAGCTTTTTTAACCAATTTCAAATTGTGGATGTATCGGTAAATTTCCTAGAAGGTGCCTTGCCACTTGAAAACTTGCGCAGCACTGTCTCATTTGGATTGAATTGCTTTCAAAATGCTACAAATCAAAGGAGTGCAGAGGTCTGTATGCAGTTCTATTCAGAGAGAGGGTTACCTTACAATGGGGGTGCGACCGCCCCGAGCCCTGCACCTTCAGGTACTCACAGGAGGAGGAATCGGAATTTGATTTATATACTCATCGGGGCAATAGGTGGTGCTTTGGTTCTTCTAGCATTGCTTCTTTTACTGATATGTTGTTGCAAGAAATCTGGCCGTCAGAAATCTGAACAGCAGCAAAGTAGGGAAGTCATTGCGTCCTCTTCTGATGGTGGAACCCTGGGTCCTGCTGTCCATGTCAATTTGTCAGCTGTAGGAGAGCCCTTCACTTATGAGCAGTTGGTCCAAGCTACTTCGGACTTTAGTGAGGAAAACCTCATCAAGCATGGACACTCAGGTGATATATTTCGTGGTGTTCTGGAAAGAAGGATTCCTGTCGTTGTGAAGAGGATGGATTTACAAAAGCACAAGAGAGATGCTCTAGCTGGAGAGTTGGATTTGTTCTCCAAGGGCTTGCATGAACATTTGGTGCCATTTCTAGGCCACTGTTTGGAGAAGGAGAATGAGAAGTTCCTTATCTATAAATTGGTGCCAAACGGTGACCTCTCATCAGCTTTGCAGAGGAAACCTGAGCTTGAAGAAGGGTTGCAGTCATTGGATTGGATAAAGAGATTGAAGATTGCAACAGGCATTGCTGAGGCTCTAAATTATCTTCATCATGAATGTTCGCCTTCACTCGTTCATAGGTAATGCAATTATATAATTGCAGTAAAACATGGTCACTCGCTTTACCCGTTCTCTCTCATTTGACCTCTGTTTGACAAACAAGTTTCAAGAAACATATGATTAGCTTGTTGATTTTTCATTAGTTCTTTTGTCTAGGTTATTATTTTGAACACTCTGATACTTGATCTGATTGGTAGGCAAGGCACACCAAGTCTTATGTCTATGGTTTAAATAGAATTAGTTATTTGGATCGAACATGTTATGTTTAAGATTTTTTAGGCTGCCTTTAAATACATATAATTTTTCCCTTATGTAAAATATGATTTATTGGATACATTTTATTGTATATATCATATCTTATGATTCTGAATTTTGGTTTTTGGATTTATGCATCTTATGTTCTCTTTATTTCCATTCCCTTAGAAGTGCGTTAGTGTCATTGATTTCAAAGAACCAAGTTCATGCTAGTGCAAATAACTTTGTCAACTAGGAGTGGAATTCTTGGCTGGACTTCCTAAAGTAAATTTAGTTTTGTTCAATCCATGCTATTGGACAAGCACAACCAGTTTGAAGCTCTGGCTAATCTCTTGGCCTTTGCATTCCAACTTTCATATGTTTAGTTTTACCTTTCAATCTGTCAATGAACACTGCGTTCATTTCTGATTTCTAATCTACATGTGATCAACAGTATGCACTGTTTCAATTTGGGATTAGCTACATTTCTAAATGGCATGTACTCACATTAAATAACCTCTATGATAAATAATCTACTGCTTTGAAATGTTCGTTCTAAGGTTCAGGTAGATGATTCTTGCTTAACCATGACCATCTCTTGATTTTTTTTTACTTTCCATGATGGTCTTCAAGATTGCCAACATCTTTTGCAAGCTTCCTATGTGGATAAGTAGTGCTCTCAGTCCTTTCTTTGCCTTTGTAAGCTTCTCCTCCACCAACTAAAGTCCTAAGCAGGCATTTTTTACATTTTTCTTCTGCATCTGAATCTTTCTCTTAGCAAATAGCAATCATATATCTGAACCAAGTACAGTTATGTAAAACAATTAAATATCTTCTAGTTATCATTTTTATCTCTTTTTTTTTTTTTTTTTTTGAAGATCTATGTGTTTTGACCTAACAAATATTCTATTCTGCTGAGATGTATTGTAGTGCAACCACCAAAGTGACTACTACAATTCTAGATCCTGCTTTTGGTGAAATGGGCTATATTTTATCTGAAATTCTTAGGCCTAGTTTAGTTTGTGAAAATGGTTTTTTTTTTTTTTTTTTTTTTTTTGTGTCCAATGTTCATTTCAAAAAGTAGAATTTGAAAATTGAAATGAAAAATAAAATAGATATTTTCATTAACTTTTTGACACTTGAAACACAAGTTTCATAGGGGAGCTCTCAAGGTCATCTTCAACCATGTAGCATTCCTGTTCCTTTTCATTCAACTCTACTCAATGCAGCCTTATGTTTATCTACACAACATATGGCTTATTTTGACATCAAAACAATAGCTCCTTTTTTTTCTTTCTAGCATCTTATCATTCTAACTCGAATTAAAAACTTCTGAATACTAGATAGGACTCCGGACCAAATCACACTAGATTATTCTACTCTGCAATTGATCTCTTGTTGCTTTTGTTAAATTATAATGAATAGGATTTGTGTTGCAAGAACAGTTTAATTTTTCATGTTGTGTGGCAATTTTGTAGATAATTTCTTATAAGGATAGAAATTGATCAATCTCCTTCCACTTGTTAATTCATGATTAGTATATGAATTCATTCAAGTTTTGAAATATCATTCCTATCATGGTTTGCCTTGTTGTATAGAGGAAACCTAAATCTTGTGATCGTGGAAGCTTGCTGCTCTTGATCACAAAGTCTTTATGCTTCCGTCGTGTCCAGGGTGCGAAACTTGTTTCATCTACCGCTTGGCAGATGAAATGATAAGCTTCGGCTGCACTTATGGGCATGGAATAATTTTTAAAATCATATTCCGTTGTCTTCTATAGGATATCTAATTTGGCTTCCCACCTTCAACAAACACCTTGATATAGAAGCTAAAAATAATTCTTTCCTGAGTACATATCTGAACCATTAACTATCACAATTCTTACTGTCTATGCTTTTCTTGTTGCTGATCTGATTTCCTAAATGAATATCCCATGTAATGTTTTGGACTTGTGGTGTCAACTTAATTCCTTGTCAACACAAGTACCATACTATCTGTTTCATTAAACTGCAATTTATTGTGTTCTCAGAGACATCCAAGCGAGCAGTATCCTTCTCGATGACAAATTTGAAGTCAGGCTTGGGAGTTTAAGTGAGATCTGTGCCCAGGAAGGCGAAGCACACCAAAACGTGTTCACTAGGCTTTTGAGATTGTCACAGTAAGTTTCTTTCATATGCCAAAAAACATAGAATTAAATCCTAGTTCCACCTGATTCTATATTTACTCGTTCATGTATTAATCTGCACAGATTGTTTTAGCTTCTTGGTTATCTATGCAATTTTTTTCCTTGGATATTTATCTCATCTTAGAAATTCTGTAATGCACTTAAAAGTTATGTTACAAGAATATATTCAGTTTAATGATATCCATCTCAATTAGTTTAGAGTGAGTTTCATTCTCTCTTAAAATCTGAAGCATGTTGGTCATCTCATATCTGATAAAAAAACTTAAGGAATGTAAGAAAATGTCAATCTTATTTTTCTAGAAGGAGTTCATAATTGTTACAGTAGCCTGCTTTGAAATTTATTCTCGCTGAACTCTATCATTTAGCTTGTTTCATTATGACAAAATCTTCTCTTCTTTGGTGAACAGGACAGCAGAACCTGGAATTTCTGGTAGGGAACCTTCTGAAACTCCTCTTCTTTCCTTGTTTGATCGTGTCTTTGAGTTCTCAGCTGTTCCCTCTTGTTCTTGAATTTGCAGGGCCTCCTGCAACATGTGCATACGATGTATACTGTTTGGGGAAGGTATTGCTTGAGCTGGTCACTGGCAAGCTCGGAATCAGTGGCTCGAACGATGCCGCAGCGAACGACTGGCTCGACCACACACTTCAGTACATCAATGTGTACGAGAAGGAACTGGTGACAAAAATAGTTGATCCGTTCCTCGTCGTGGATGAGGATCACTTGGAGGAGGTCTGGGCCATGTCAATTGTCGCAAAGTCTTGCTTGAATCCAAAGCCGAATAAGCGTCCGCCCGTGCGATACATTCTCAAAGCATTGGAAAATCCTCTGAAGGTAGTAAGGGAAGACAACAATTCCGGATCGGCCAGGCTGAGGGCTACTTCGTCGAGGGGATCGTGGAATGCTGCATTCATGGGGAGTTGGCGGCGCAGTTCGTCGGAGATTGTATCAGTGCCGGGGCAATTAAGAGAGGATCAAACTCTAAAGCGTTCAGGCACTAGCAGGTCTCAAGGAAGTGGCGGGGAGCAGTCATTCTCACGCAAGAGGCCTTCTAAGGAGATATTCCCAGAGCCTTCAGGTATACGTGACATGGAAGATTGACAAGAAAAGAAAAGAAAAGATCCTTTTTTTTTTGTTTTCTGATTCGGGTAAATAACATATGGCGGACGCCTGGTTCGAGTTATCCATGGGCATCATCCGAGATCCGATAGGCAGGCTGCCGCGAAAATCCAGCAAACCTCGCTTCAGAACTTCAGATTGATGTGTTGATTCTTCATCTCTGCTCACACTTGTGCAGAGATTGTGTTAGATTATTCACACATTTGGGTTGGCAGAGAGCTGCTTCTCGAGGCACAAGGCTCGAGGATTTGTAGTTACATGGAGCTGAGCTGACGGGGGATTAGAGTGATAGAGATGCTGCTGATTCTTCTTCGTTTTTTCTTTTTCTTTTCTTTCCTTGTTTTGCTGTTTGTTCTTGCTCTCGGTTCTTTGATGGTATAAAACGAGATGAAATTCTTTTCTCCTGTAATTTTTCTGTATATTGGATTAATTCTCCTTTTTATCATGTTGGAGATGGAATCTGGAAACTTGACCTGGAATTTGGCTGTCTCAGATTAGGGAGGCACACTCGTGTGCTTGCTTTAGAAATTCTAAAAAAAAATTGATGAACGCAAATGGTAGAGTAAGTAAAGAAAGCAAAAAGATTCATTGCGAACATATTATATTCGTATCATGTTATTTTTTATTAAATAAAATAATAATTTTACGAGGTAAGAGTGATATCACAAGAGTTTATAAACATTTTCTTGTTAAAACTCCAGAAAGCTTTTGAAAGCTTTTCAAGAAGAAGAAGAAAAAGAAACAGAAGAAGAAGTCTGAAATGATACACTTCAATAATCCATTACCTTTACAAAATAATCAACAAAAAAGAAAACAAACCAACCGATTAATTAATGCATCGACGACAGAAAAAAGCCAAGACAAGAAAGAAGGTAGGGAGGGTCTCACTGTCCCAGCGCAAGAGCTACGAGACGAACCTGACGAGCCACGACGACGGTGAGGTAGCACTAGCAGAGCGCTCCTGCACCATGAAGCCCTCCGTTATACGCTGGAACTGCTTACGAGCGTCTTCAACTACGCGGACGACGGGGAAGCGGCAGAGGTACGGGAATGGCTTAGTCGAGCTCTGAATGATAATCTTCTCCGGTTCAGTCAAGCCAAGCTACTAGAATTTTCCGGCAAGAGGTACGGGAGGAAGCTGACAGCAACCGCTACCACGGCGAGATAACACAGCCGCTGAATCACCGGACCAGCGTCTTCGGGGCCGCAGGCGACGGAGCAGCTTAATTATATCAGGGGGAATACAGAATTGGTCCGGTTCGGTAATGGGCGAGCTGGTCACGTTTGGGTTCGTATACTGATGTTCTTCATCGGTTGGGTCGAACCAACCCGCGGCAAGCAGACCGTTCATCGTATCGTGAAAAGGGTGCAGAAGCCGGTCTGGTTCGGCCTCACAAACTAGCAAAAACCTACATGACGAACCAAATTTAGAGTTAGTCAATCCATTTACATATAGTTTTTTGGGACGAGTCATATATACATCTTTTTAAGCCTAAGGAACCGCATTGGGCCCTGCCCGAGCCCAAATATCTCCACTCCAATTCTATCGATTAGTTAATGCATTAAGATGGGTGGATGCACGGGGGCAATTAATTAACACAATAGAATAGACGACCTAACCGAACGCCATCTGCGAAAGGAACATGATACCTCCTCATTCCTAGCCGCAGGAACACATGAACATACTGTTAAAATTACAAAGAAAGGGGCAACGGCTAGTAGCATTTGAACTTACCTACTCAAATTGTGAAGGAACAAGATACCTCCCCCTCTGAGCAGCAGGTGCACCATGAAAGTAGCAAGGACCTAAAAGGATAAACAAACCTACACAAATAAAAAGGGCAAAGTAACGGCTAGTAGTATTGGAACTTCTCAGCACAAAGCAAACTCATTGTGAAGGAAAAAGATATCACTCTTTCTAAGCCGCAGGAACACATGAATTAGGAAGGACCTAAAACACAACGGCTATTAGTGTTTGAACTTCCTGGTGGTTTGGAGGGAAGGAGGTTGAGAGATGTGTATGCCTGCCGTTTGAAAGCAGATGAATAACTGACTCTTGAAATGAGGAGGGAACAACAGGAAATCCAACTGAATAAGTCTTTCTTTCATTTGCTAGTCTTTCTAAGTAGGTAAGTTCAGAATACACGACATAGGAGGGGAGAACCCACCACTAGTAACCATGAACCACAGCGGGGTTCCAGAGACCATCAAGGATGATGCTTGAACTTACGTAGCTGTTCCTCCTCAGATTCCTCATCACTGTCATTGTCCTTTCGCCTCCTCTTATTGGACCGAGAAGAGGAGGCATGGGGAGGAGATGCTCTGCCATTTCTGTGGAGGTGCTCTACGCCATCATCATTGTTATCGACCTCGTCATCTTCATCTTCCTCCAAAGCATCACTCCCTGCTGCCTCCTCGAATGGAGGTTGAGCAATCTGTTGCACCAGATACTCCCCGCCACTGTCATCATCCTGATAATATGATATTATAGAAAAACCGAGGGGAAAAAACAACATCAGACAAAAATAAAACACAAACAAAATCTGAAAGACAATGTGAATTATAATGTAAACGAGTGAAAGGAATGATGGCCAAAGAAATACGAGCAATCAGCATAATCCACTTCGAGCTGAGTAATCACAATCACATGGAATAAAGAGATGCAGCAAATTTCCAAATAAAACAAAAACTTTAGAATGAACAAAGAATGCCACAAAGAAATGAAGGGATAAAAAAATGTATCAATCATTTTTTCTGCGACGAGAAGAACAACATTTTCAAACTGACTACCATAATTAACAAACAGAAGCAAGTTAAAATCCTTTTTTACTGATCAAATGCGAAGATATTCAGAAAAGTATACCATTTTCAAACTAGTTAAAAGAATCTAATTATGGTAATGCAAAATAAGGTTCGATTAACTACATGCATTTACAATAAAAATTATAAAAAAGGCATTAAATGTGAAACAAATGTTTATTGACCATATTTGTTTTAAAAAAAAGGAAAGAAAGAACAAACTCGTGAGCTTCCAAAGACCAACAAATATTCTAACAGATTTTTGAGGATTAATAATGTACAACAAATGCTAAGGATGGCCTAGAAATTATTCCATAGATAAAAACAGATGAAATTCTCAATAATGAATTGGGAACAAATGCGAACTCATTGATGCATGACACCCCATGGTCGTAAGAATTAACATGGAAAAAGGTATCAACTCAGTGTACAAAGCATGCAATTGCTGAGATTTTTTGCTACTTCAATCGGCATAAATGCCTTGATACGCATACAGGATAAAAAGATGCATAATCTACACAAAAATAAATATGCGTAGTAAGAATACTATCACATATCAAGAACAAAGTGGTATTAAAATATCTATTTACCCTACTTTGAATTTTCATCTATTATGTAGTTGTTGTATATGTTACGACATAAGAGCTACTCACTAATGCATTTCAGGCTGATCAGATTTTAGGTAGGTTCAACATGAAAATTTTGAACTGGCTCAAGCCCACCAGTTAACTATCTAGTCAGCATTTATAAGTGTTGATCAAGCATCATGAAAAAAGCTGTATAATAAAGAATCACTAGAATAATTTAAAAAAACTCATACAAATTTTCCTATTGACATTAGCATTAATTAGTTTGATGCACCAACTAAATTAATTATCCTGTTGCAACACATAGACATATATAGTAATATTAACAAATCAGAATAATTTATAAAAGTGAATGATATATTGTTGCACGGAAAATAGACCATATAATGAGTTCCAGTAACCAAGTATACCTCAAATTCATCCTCGCCGTCACCTTCTTCGGAAAATCTATCATCATCCACTTCCTGCACATTTTCCTGCCCAATCTCTCCATTCTCATCCTCATCGCCTTCACCTTGCTCATGGCCATCAATCTCCCCTTCTACATTGATGAATCTCCCTGAGCTTCCAGGTAAGCCATCATCCTCGTCATCTGGAACATCCTGATCTTCTTCTATATCCCCATCCTCATCCTCTTCATCTAATTCTTCTTCCCCTTCATCAACGCCATCATCGTCCTCTTCACTGTCTCCTATATCATGAACCTCAACAACATCATCTTCTTCATCCTCCTCCTCTTCCTCTACATCAATCTCCTCTCCTAAATCCTCCTCCTCCTCAAACTCATCAACATCATCATCCTCTTCATCTTGGCCCTCTTCTCTCTCAACTGAAGCTGCTCTGACAGGGGCCACTCTAAATGCATTGGATGCATGATATCCCCTCTCCAAACCATTAGCATCTGCCCCAATACCAGTCTCAGTGTCCTCCTCAGCATCACTGTCCTCTTCTTCATCGACATCAACTATTGTATGTGCTGTACTGCTACCGACGCCATTTATCAACCTCTCAGCTAATTCTTCTCCGTCAACCTCCCCACTCCCAGGATCCTCTTCCTCATCCTCCTCATCTTCATCCTCTTCCTCATCTTCCTCGTCAGACTCTGGGCGTTCATTTTCATCAGCGTCCAACTTATCTAGATATTTCAGAGTTCTGATCATTCCGAATACCCTTGATCGATAATCCTTGATCTTCGTCACAGGACACTCATAGAGATCCAAAGATACAAGCCGGAGTTGAGCCAAAGGAGACAAATCCTCGAGGAACTGGATCCGGTTGTTGGAGAGATCGAGATCTCGGAGGGAATCAAGCCCAGCCTCCACCAGGAACTCAAGTCCTCCGCCAATGCGATTGTCAGAGAGAATCAGCCGCTGCAGGTTCCGGAGACGCGGAAACTTCTCCAGCGACGACGCTCCGATGTTTGCAATCGACAGAACCTCCAGCGATTGATACCTCTCCAGGATCTCCGGCGGAGGAAGCCGACCATGAAGGCACTTCACCGAGCCGTCAAGCGTGAGGCTCCGTGGCGGTGAAGCAGAAGAGGAAGATTCCGCCTGAGCTCCTATAGCCGCCTCCACGGCCCTCTCCCAGGCCTCGTCCATCTATCAAAATCAATTAAACAGGAAACCCTAGGCACCAGCACCAATCCACGTATCAAAAAAAAGCCACCACCGAATCAACCAAGTATAAGCCCTAATGATTGACAGAACCAAACTGATCCCACAGATGGATCGAGAAGCAAACAACACAACTACTGCCGACCAACGATGATAAATCAAAACAACTACCCAAGTAAATCCAAGATAAACACTTATCGACAGCCAGAATACGTCGATTTCTCAGGATAGCTGGATCCGCATCGGATCCGCACAAGGACCAGGGGCGACAGGACGAAGGTAACAGAGATCACGAAACTTTCGCCGACACCATGTAGTGCAAGAGGGTTAGAGAACCCTAAACCTAAGAAGAAATTTCCCGTTCCCAAATTCTCACTCCTCGTTGAATGTGACCAGAAAAGCAATCGTGGTTCCGAGGGACATCCACCAAACAAGACGAGATGCGATTGCTCTCTTCTCCCCCCTCCTGCTTTTTTATCTATAATTTTTATATATTTTTCCAAATTTTCATATTACGAATTTTTATTAAAAAAATAAAAGAAAAGAAATTTCCATTTTGCTCCCTCAAGGTTTTCCAAGTTTTCAACCTACTCCGAAATTTAGCTCATATATTTTAATTAGTTAGCAAAGAGTGCTAGCTAGCTAGCTAGTATTAGACGGCCTATTGGCCCGATCCTCTAATTTTTGAAAGTTCTACCCAAATTATAAATTGTTGTTGGAAAAATTCATTTTCATAACGAATAACTTCGATAAGGATATCAAAGTTTGACAATGCTTTTTGATTGTTACTTTTTACCATATAAATTAGAAATAAGGTTTGAAATTTTAGTCACTTTGCTCTTCTTGCTATGCTTTGATTTTCTATTGGTTTGATAATTGCCATTTGAAAACTTTTAGGTTCTTTTATTAGAATTTACCTTTTTTGTGTGTGTTTATACAAAAATAGCTTTTTGAAGAATATTATATTTCTCAATTCAATAATCGCGGTTATGTGACTTATGAGATTATAAGATAAAATCTAAATAATTAATAATAATAATAATAATAATATATAATTAATGGCGATTTACCAAACAATATAACTAATTTTGGATATTACCCAAAAAGTGTACCCATTTTGAAATTGACTAAATCATGTATCACGTCTCATATTCTTTCCTATAATACTTCTTCTTCCTCTTTACTATTTATTTAGAAAAAAATTTCGACCACCTTTTTTTTCAAGAAAAACCAATCTCTTGTTTGGTCTTCGTCAAAGAGTTTGCTTCCAGAGCGAGTTGATGGCTTGTTCTCCTACGTGTTGAGTTTCATCTAAGAGTCTAAGATTGTCACGCGATGATAGTCATATCAGACAGGGCGGGTCAGCCCATGGCAGGGTGGGTCGACCTGTGACAGGTCTGCCCATGGTGGGTCTGCTTATGGCGGGCCATCCATTTAGCAGGGTAGGGTTGGTTAACCCGTCATCTTGGCTGGTTAGGAAATTTCCAACCTAACCTAACTCAAACAAGGCGGGTTACGGGTTAAGCGGGTCAACCCATGAGCCTATAACAAATTAAAAAAAGTAATTAAAAAATTTTTTATCTTCAACGTTTTACTTCGGAAATGTTTAAGCAATTAAATGTATCCAGAAATAATATTTTAAATGTAAATGGATATAAATAGTACTCATGTTTGCTAAGAAGTATTATTTTTATTTTAAAATTTTAAAAAAGAAATATAATAAATTGACATAAAATTTGGTTTACATGCATGTGTTTCTCAACTTACTGACCAACCTAAGCTCGTCATGGATAGACCCGCACAGGTTGTATAGGCTTAGGCGAAACGGCCTGCGGCTAGCTTAGGTTAATAAAATTCTAACCCAACTCACTTAAATTGTTTGGTGGGGCAGACCAACTCGATAAACCCAACCGAAATTAACAGCTT
>JBBPFP010955824.1:0-14624 GCA_037974795.1 Kaempferia galanga | reverse complement strand
ATTTACTAACTAAATATCTTTAACTATATAAATTTAATTGATAATTTATCAAAATTAAATTTGATAAAATAATAACTCGATACATGAATCTCCTATCAATGCAAGATCCGGTGGAAGCAGTAGCGGAACACAAGTGAAAGTTTAGGGGGGGCCGACAAAAAATTAATATTAGCTTTTGGAGGGGCCATGTCAAATTTTTTTTGGGGGGGCCATTACTGGGGCGGGCCCAGCCCAGGTTGGCCTTGTTAATGAGTGGGACTGACCCAGTTGTGGTTGGGGGGCCATTACTGGGGCAGGTCCAACCCAAGTTGGCCATATTAATGAGTGGGACTGGCCCAATTAGGGGAGCCATGGCCCAGGTTGGCTTGGCCTACGTTCCGCCACTGGTGTGGAGGCTTTGATGAATCTCCCTCCCGGGACCTTTGTGTGGCGTAAGGAGGTTGATCCCCAGACCATGCATGGAGGCTAAGGAGAGCTTATCTCGAGATAAGATATAAGAGAGAGATATAGAGATTAACCCCATAAGTACTAGGGCTAAGGGGAGAGCTTGAACTCGAGATAGGGTATGAGAGAGATCTCCATAGGATAACCATAAAGTCACCGGGGCTGAGGAAAGTTCGATCCTGCAACATAGGTGAACCAGAGAGATAATAAGAGAACTTAAATCGGACTCAAACAGAAAGGGTATGGAAAAAGTTACAGACTTATTAAATAATTAGATAATTAGATATGAATATTCGGAGGTATAGATACGGGTATAGTAAAAATCTTATCCATACCCCATAATATATATATATATAAAATAATGTTATGCTGCACGCCGCACAGTGCGCGACTGTGCGCGGGCGCAGCATAACGTGTGTGTTTTTTTTTATTTTTTAAAATTTAATTAAAAATATTAATATTTATTTAAATATAAACCCTAAATATATTATTATATTATACCCATAAACATCCGAAATGGGTTCATTTTAATTTTTTTAACATAATATTATAATTCGATTAGAAAGTTTAAACCCCATGGGTAAAATGTTAAATTTTTTTTTTAACATTTTACCCCTAGGGTTCAAGCTTCTCAATTGGTTTATAGTATCCAAGTGATAAAATTTTAAGATTTTACTTTTAAGGTTCAAACTTTCTAATTGGGTTATAATATTATGTTTTTTAAAAAAATTAAAAACGAATAAATTTGGATGTTTATGGGTATAATAACAATATATTAGGGATTATATTTAAATAAATATTAATTTTCTAATTAAATTTTAAAAAATTAAAAAAAAAGCTGATCCCTGCACGCACGCATAGTCGCGCACTGTGCGGCGCGCAGGGTATCAGTACTCTGTGTGTGTGTGTGTGTGTGTGTGTGTGTGTGTGTATTGGTTCATATGATCTCTATTGATAAAAATTTCTTGGCTGGTGGTAGCTTTCTTTGTTTGTTTGACAACTTAATTGAGCTAACATGATTATGGTTCATTGCTTAGTTACATCTAGGTTCAAGAATTTGATCTGTGTTAATAGGGTTGACAAGTTTCCATTATAAAGACTACAATTCTTTCAGATTATGCTTTGCAGCAATTTTAATGTTTCAAGCTTTCCCCTAACAACAATGTGATTGATCCTGCCTTCCCTTGCTTAATGGCAATTTTAATTCTCTGAACTTGTTCCTAATAATATTGTAATTGCTAATTTGGTGCCATTTATTTATATCTTTCTCTTAATTTTGCACACCTAATATAAGGAAGATTGGCGCTATTGGAACTCATTTACTGCAAGTTGTTTGCTGCAACATCAAGACTGTGTTTATCTTGTCTCCCCACTTATTTAAATCAAATGAAAGTTTAGGAGATTTGAGGTGCAATTGGATACTTGGAAAATCATTTAGTCTGCAAACTAAGTGAAATCGTGAGGTTAATTGGAAGGCATCAGAGTGATTCAACTTGATCTATAAAAGGGTCACAAAGACTCAGTAGAAAATTCAATGCTGTAGCTCGCCATGATGTTTGAAATTAGATTTTCATTCAATGATATCATTTTAACAATTTTTTTTTGTTATATACCTTTTCAAAACTTCTTTTGTAAAATATGTATAGTGGTTTGAGTCTGTATATGCTGTCTCCTATATTCAACCAAGACTTTTGATTGTTGTTTCCGTGTGTTAGCAAAAGCAACTTAAGCAAGTTTACTGTTTTCATATAATTTTCTTAATCTCTCTGCAGTGTCACATCCGAGTGCTGGAATCAGCTCCTGCAAATAGAGGTGGATTATTAATGGGCCTCGAGTACCTTATTGGTATCTCATATGTTGATGACACTGAAGTTTTCAAGGTATCATAATTCATACACACACTTCACATTGACAAGTTCTTGATGTGAAATATTATATTGTTCAACCTTTTGAGTGTATGCAGGTTTGCTTGGACTATTGGAATTTATTGGTCCTAGAGCTGTTCGAAGCACATCACAACTTGGAGAACCCTACTCTTTCAGCAAGCTTAATGGGTCTTCAGGTATTTGTACATGCATGTATAGCTGATCATCGGGCCGCTGGGGTGGCGGATTCCACCTTTTGCTCCGATGTATAGCTGATCATCTTTATTTTTTATATATCTAAATATATTCCTTAGGATATTCATATAAAACAAGGTGCATCATTTACATCTTTATAGCATATCACTGAAAGGTCTTTACTGATGTTTCTTGGTCCTTTTCCTATGATCTAATCTGCAGTTAAAACCCGTAGACCAGTATTTTAATAGTCTTATTTTTTCCTGTGTTATTGAAAATGGACAAGCTATAATGTTATTTTAAGAAAAATCTACAAAAGTTATTGTTTATGAGTTTAAATAATTTCATTCTCATCTCCAAATAAATTCTTGGCATTTTTTTTTGTATCTTACACTTTGTTTTATTATTTAAGGAGAGATTACATTTGAACTAATGAGACAAGGTTTGCCTACTCCTTTCAGCAGAATCTATAAGGATGATGGTAGTTAAATTACAAAAAAAAAAAAAAAAATCCACAGGATTTTTAATCACTAATCATGTTTGGCGTCCTTTTATCATATTGTTTAAATATCATTATGTTCATCTACTTCATGTTCTTGAGATATGCTCACATTAGTAGTACTAAAAATTTCTTGCTTATTAGTTTATAATTTCCATGTCTTAGTTTATATCTTCTTTTACATTATCACATTGTCTGAGTTGCATATACTTTTTTTGCGACTTTCAATAATGACACACTTTTCTCTTTAGTCGACACTCATGCCTGAGATGGTTGATGGCCTTGGTTCTCCTCTTCTTCAAAGGCGGCAACTTTATTCAGTTCCATTATCCAAGTTAAGAACACTCATGATTTGTCGTATGGCTAAGCCGGAAGAGGTTTTGATTGTTGAAGATGAAAATGGAAATATAGTTCGTGAAACTATGAAAGATATTGATGTCCTTGTTCAGTATAAGGTTTGTGGTGGAATCTTATTGTGAAAAATTTATTTTTTATCCATTTTCTTGATCTAGCATGTGAATTTTTTATAAATAAGTTCACTACTGATGTGGATGCTCAAGCACCCATACACACACACACACACACACACATAATACTTTGCCTCATGCCAACATCATGCATCTATTAGTCCATATGCTTTTAATTTTCAATTTAATCGTCTATACCATTGTTATTTTTTTAATTGTTCCCAATGATTCAGATATCATTTAATATTAATATCGATTTGATTATACAAATGATTCCACACCGAAATTGAGGCTAAAACACCTGTTGATACATAAACACCATGTCAAAGGTTACCAATGAAACTTCTGCGCTGCTAGATCTCATAGAGGATCTTGGAGGGGGCCAAATGACCTCTCACAAGGGGGAGACCTAGGTTGTGAGCAAACTTCCAGGGCTTGTGAACTTGCTTTGTAGCATGAAGATTTTTGCTTGTTGTCCTTATGATGGGCTGAAAACATAGTATGCTGGTGGCAACAAAACCTGTCCTTCTCACCCATCAATGGAAACTGGAATCAGTATTTTAAACTTTCATTCTGATAAGTTAGCAGAAACCTAGGCGGGCAAGAAAAACTCACCAATCACCCCTTCCTGTATTCTTCATTTTCTTGATTGGGGCTTGCACTATCTCGGTATCTTTGTACATCCTCCTGATTAGGGCTACACTACCTAGTACCTACGCACAGTATGCTGGTTGGCAACAAAACCATTCTTACCAGGCTTCCAGAATTCTTTGTCCTCTTGATTGAGGCTGATACTATCACACTATATTGGTACATCCTAGGGCAGGCACTATCTAGTACCAACACAAAGTATGCTGATTAACAGCAAAACATTGCCGTCAGCCCTTCTAGTATTCTTCATCTTCTTGATGGGTCTGATAATATCTCGGAGTCTTGGTACTTACTCATTGGAGATGATTTTTATTTTGTACTGATACACAATATGCTGGTTAGCAATAAAGCCTTGCTGTCCGCATCATCACCAGAATTGTCTGGTATTTTAAACCTTGATTTTATCTAACTTATATATTTGAATTTACACTAGAGTGATTTATTAATTTAACTAATGAATCTTTTATGAAGAATTAAATCATGATTTAATTCATACAGAACAACTTCAAGTTTACACATCAACTGTTGTAGCCTGTTGCGCAATAACGACATTTTATGCATTAATTAGTGTTAGTATTTCTATTCGCATATTATGTTACCTAAAATAGATGTATATTACTTGTGCATTAATTTTTTTTTTTTTAAAATTTTAATAATAATTTAAGCCCTGCCTTGATGAATAAGATTCAAACTTGAATAATTTCTTGACAAGGAATACATATGCATTGACATGTAGCCACATATTGCATATGGACACCCTACCACATTATATCAATAAACACATTTTCAAAAATTAGATTATTTTCGGTTCAGTTTTGATTTTTTTTTTGTGTGTACTTGCATTTCAGTTGAAGTCTTTGTTTCTGTTTGCTTGAATTTTCTTTCAGACCTTGATTGCTGATCTAATGGGTTCTCAACAGTGAGCATTCTTTTAATGTTCGTTGAATAGATTTTAAGTTCTTTGTATCAAAATGCAATGGTATTGTTAGGGAGAACACTCAAGCTTTGTAGTATATGGTATTTTTATTGCTAAAGTTTTAAATTTTGTGATTGTATGATTCATTGTTGCAGATAATGCGGGAAACATTAATATATTTGTCTCACCTTGATCATGAGGACACAGAGCAACAGGTACTGCTTAAAAATTCCTTTTTGTTATCTCTTGTGTTTGAAAACCTATTTGCTGTGCATATAATCTAAGTCATACTGCATCTTAATATTGATGGTGGGCAATTGGTCTTGGTCTATGGGCACCATAAGTAATTCAATCTTATGTTGTTTACTGTCATACAAATATGGCCAGAACTTGGTAAGATACAAGCAATGCTTTTATCAAATTGGAATTTTGAATCTGGTAACATGAGTTTCTACAACATTGTAATTAACATGTACTTCTTTCAATTCAACTTGAAACTGTAAAATTTGGCTATATGTTCTTTTAATCAATTTATCAAATTTGATGTAGATAATTTTTCATCAAAGGGCAAGTTGGAATTATACAACTCAAGACTTCATATGCTGTAGAGAGCAGAATGTGGTTGCACTTTCATAGTATCATAACCACTTTTACGTTTGCTCTTCTTTCATCGGATTATCCGCCTAAGATTTATATTTTTTGAACTAATTACAAATAAAATAGGTTTTATTTGTAAGCCTATCTAACATAGGGATCTAATATCTAATGGACAAAGCACTAAACATGAAGGCCAGGTAGAGGGGATTACCTTAAGGGAATACGCCTTGTAATTTTTCTTCATTAGCATGGTCGCAGGGCAGTGCATTGTCAAGTCATTCGGTGCTGTTCTTGTGCAAGGCTATGAGTATTAATGAAACTTTCATTTCGTTGTGAAGAACTGCAGGATTCTTGTCCCTTTGCTTAATCTCACATCTAATGTGTCTTGAGTGATCTTCTCTTCCTGCATGTAAATGACTGATTCCTCTTCACAGTGCCTCCTTATTTCTTTCCTCTGTACTCTTTATCTGCTTTTTTATTGATAATTTCATCCATTTGTATCCCGCTACTATTTAGCTTTGTCATCTGTTCGCAATTCTTTTATGTTTGCTTCTATGCCACTGATTTATGGTGCCTTTTCCCTTGGTGCTTTTGTTCACTACAATCAAATCTCTTTCTGTGGATTTTGTTTTCATTTTTGTTTTTGGCATAATCTAAAAGATGGTTTGTAGAGTATGGTGTTTATAGAGTGAATGAAAATCATGTAAACTAGTCAAATCACAAAGCATCTCTACTCCCTTTTCCTCAGTCCATTTTGATGCTTGAAGTTCCTAGTCATGTCCCTCTGTGGTTGGATTTTAGGTATTTTGTAACGCCCATGGATGAGTTTTCATGCATGACATCACTTTTTCACAATAGGATAGTCAGAACAGTCTAATTTTCTCCATTTTCTTTAGTCAAAATAATTTTTTTTAACTCATTTTCATTGCAGATGTTGAAGAAGTTGAACAAGCAATTGAGTGGAGAAGAATGGTCCTGGAACAACTTAAACACATTATGCTGGGCCATTGGATCCATATCAGGATCAATGATGGAAGAACAGGTATTCCTTCTCAGTGTGTATCGGTATAACTTAGACACATCTTTGGTACAAACGTACACTGAAAGTGCTTTAGAAATTTATTTCATTGTTTTCCGTCAATTTTGTAATTTACTTATTTGTATTGATGAATCACAATGATTGTTCTGCTTTCAAATTGTCTTGCAATAGAAGTTGAAATTTCACTTTCATGTTGTATTTTTATTTTGATTTGTTTCTTTGTGGTGTAACTAGTTTTGCTATATGCTGCTAGTTTATACATTATATGGTCTCACATATTACTCACATTGTTAGAGATTTACAATGCATATAATTAAAGGTTTGTCCTTGTTTCTATAGGTTAGGATGCTCTTGTAGAAGGTATGAAAGTTCATCCATGCTTTTGTGTAATTCTGTTATTTAGACTCAGATATGAGTATCCGACATGGATATATGATCTAGGGGGTCACACATTTTTTTTTTCAAATTGAGGAAATAAGACTTGCTAGAAAATCTCCAAATCTGGGATACAGATATGGGAATTTTGTAATATCTTAGAATTAATTATTATATTTTAGTAATATTATAATAAGGCTTTATAATTATGAAAAATGATAATATAAGTCAGCTACAAGACTTCAAGTGTAACAGAAGAAAAATATATACACTCTTTTACTCCAAACTAACCTCTTAGATTTAATGTTTTGATAAGAATTGAATATCCATTGGACAATCCCCTAATTTCCATAACAGATCATATTGTCTTGTGGATTGTAATAAACAAAATAACTGAGTTAGCAATTCGGATAAATAAGCTATGTGATAGTAAATAATCAGAAAAAAATGATAAAATAATAGAACCACATGAAATAGAAAGCTATAGTCTACTTTAGTCTATGCTATTCGATTCAATTGCCCAGTAGAATACAATATGCAATTTCAATTATATCTAAAGACACATAAAAGTTCATGATTCATAGAATATTTCTGAACTTTCATCAATATATATATGTGTGTGGCCATATAAGTTCACGAGTTCAGTATATAAAAAATGTTAACTTTTTGTCATTGAAGATCATAAAAAATCTAAATTATATTTAGTCCTTCCTCTATTCAAGTATCCGTTTCCTTGGACTCTCATCAATTAGATTCTTGTTAATGTCTTCCTTGATATAACCTAAATTCTTGTTATTAATAGCAGGATTGTTGGATATAGGTGATGTTGGTGATAGTTTTATTATAGCTTCCTTCGTGGACTTTATATAAATATCCTCTTAATGTTCTTCTCGATCCACATGAACCTATATTTTCAATGGTTTCATTATTCTTTTTGTTCAAGATTTTGTGCAAATTTCATCCTAATGGTTTTGTATCTTTAGTCCAGATGAACCTAGATGCTTGTTATTGGAGCAAGAATGTTAGTTAAGTCACATTGCCAATGGTTACATTACTCCTTCCATCTAATTTGTTTAATTAAATGGATCGTGTGACAGATCCATATAACTCATTTAATTAAATGAGTTGTATGATATGACACAATATCTGTAATACGTTTGATAAAATGGGTTTTTGGTTGAGTTCGTCCATTTAAAATTGTGTTGTACATGAGTTATAGATCTTAATTCTTTTATTAAATGAGTGTGACTCAAGTTTGTATTAACTGTGATATTAGTCAATAAAATATGATCCATTTATGACCCACAAATCTTTGTAATCCCATTCAGAGATTGCAGACAGAAGTATGGCCGCTAAATAACTCAAATTTTTAAATAAAGAAAATGATTAATTATGTTGAAATAATTTTAAAAGAATATACATGAAATAACAAGTACTGTACTGTGCTCAGCAGGTTAGGTTATTATCACCTAGTGCCTTAAAAAGAGAGATACCCATGTGGGCTGGTGTTGACACAGGTATGGGAGGGTATATTGAAGAGTCCGAGTAACATAGTTTCAAACTAATGGAAAATATATTTTTCTTATAATTTTCAAACATGATTGTTCAGAGCAGCATCTAGCTTTGCAGTAAACTTTGGATGTATTTGCCTGATAAGACCACATAGTTTTGTATTTCTATTTGTTACTAATTTTGTTTTCTAGAACTTATAGGAATAATTTGTTTCCTAGAACTTTTAGGAATAATTATCAGTCAAATTTCTCTTCTTTATTGTTGAAATTGCTTTTGCATTTTTACCTTTCTTTCTTTAATTAATAATTTGTCATAATTTTCTTGGTATAAATTAATTGCTTATTTGTTTCCAATATTTTTAATCATGACAGGAAAATAGATTTTTAGTAATGGTCATTCGTGATTTACTGAATCTTTGCGAAATCACAAAAGGAAAAGATAACAAGGCTGTTATTGCGAGTAATATTATGTGAGCAAAGTTCTTTGATCTATGGTTTGTTGGTGGCATATATTTGGTTTCTTTACAAATGATTGTGTGTTTTATAATTTAGGTATGTTGTGGGACAATATCCGAGGTTTCTTCGAGCCCATTGGAAGTTTCTCAAAACAGTTGTGAATAAGTTATTTGAGTTTATGCATGAAACTCATCCAGGTGTCCAGGTAATTGATTTTCTTGTTACTATTCAATTTTACTGTTTGTCACAGCACTGTCACAACATTCTGCATAGTGTTAGCGTTGTTGATTTGACCAGTGAATGTCATGTTACAGCTTAAGGAAAAATAATAAATATGACCCACTTGGCCACTTGTAACATTAATAACTAAATATTGATGCAAAGTATATTCTTTAACTTACATAAGGCACATTATGAGGCCTGGTGCTCATGCTGATTCTTATTTGTCTCCTTTTGTTTTCAAAATTAGGTAAATTTAGGAATACAGTTTTGGACATGAAATTTTTTATTCAAAGATCTCAGCTGGGTCCGTTGGTTACTAGTCCTTCTGCGGAAGTTTAAGTGATTTTTTTTCCCCAGGACATGGCTTGTGATACTTTTCTGAAAATTGTCCAGAAATGCAAGCGTAAATTTGTAACCACCCAGGTACTATGCTTATCTCTAATTAGTTCAAGTAGTGCATGTGCCATTTTTTCTTCTGAAGACTTTTTTGTCTGATCCTATTGTGTTCTTTTCGGTCAGTTAATACTATTTAAATGATAATATGGTGTCCTACTGAATAACATTTAAATGATATTACAATGTTTTTCAGGTGTATAACATGAGAATGAGAATTGATAATCTATAAGAACCACATGAATATCTTTCTATTTTTTGCCATTATTTGCCAATTTCAGATATCAAATATCATAAATTCATTTACATAATGAAACATATCATACTGTCAGCTGTCCAATATGCAGAACATGTACAAGAAGCAGAACCCCACATGGGATCGTATATTCTGAAGGTTAAATCTTATACATTTCGTGTTCAGACATGGAACCTCAACCTCTTGGACCAATACAAACATTTTTTCTGTTAGTCTAGTCACACTGCTTATTTCTCTACAGTAACTTGCGCAAAGTCTCCAACATCTTGAAATATCCATATTAAACATTTGGATCCATACCAGTAATGGATACTCATGCTAAGTTTGAGTAACATAGATATATATTTAAGGTTTTAGGTAGATGTTCTATAGTGATGAGTTGTAATGATTAGCTATTGATGGTTGAAAAGAGTTCCATCCAATTGTGCCCTAGATACCCTAGTTACTCTGTTGGCCTTTGCACTAATTAAACAGGGAGAATATTGAATTATAATAGAAGTGAATTTTCATCAATATAATATACATAATGATATAATGTTATTATATAATATGATATAATACATATTTTGCTGCTAATAAATATATTTTTATAGATAATCTCTTTATATAATTTGTGTTCTAGAATAATGAGGTTCTAGAAAATAATTACATTTATTTATTTTTTTCAGTTTGTGGCTATACTGATTTACAAATGGGTCATGCAACTTTGCCTTCCAGTAGATGTGACTTATCTGTTGGTTTTTTACGTTCTATTTCAGTTTAGGCTATGAAGATCATCAGAAGAACAATTATGATTTAACACAGTTAAACAGATGAGCTTCCTTTTAATAGTGATTTAAATTAGATGCTTAGTAATCTCCGGTTAGCTGTTTCTCTGCTTGGCTAGAATAAAAATTATATACACTGGCGTTGGTTGAGTAGAAAAACTGAGTAAAAGGGGCAGAATCATCATGATTTGAGGTTCTGTATTCTGGCTTCATGTGTTTTAGATGAACCGGCATAAATATAAACGAGAGGGTTATATGAAAGGATGAGAAAATCTTAAACCATTCGGCAGTATGAAGCTAATAATGTTTTACCTTACTCCTGATATCTGTACATCCGTTAATTCGTCTCTTTCAATTGAAGCTAAGAATGTTTTACCTTACTCCTATTATCTGTACGTACATTAATTCCTCTCTTTCAGTTGAAGCTAATAATATTTTACCTTAGTCCTATGATATGTACATTGTACAATTATGAAGTAGCAGATGCTCTGCACCTTCATCCTGTTGTTCTGAATTCTAATACTGTATTAAGTTGCAATCTCCAATATCAACACTTCTTTCATGGTTCTGAAATTTATGCTGTGAAGTTGCAGATGCTCTGCATCTACATTCTATAGTTCTAATGTAGCGTTAAGTTTCAATCTGTAATATTCTCTCTTCTTCCCTTTTTAAAAAATTTACAAATTCTCCAATGCATACTCTTTTCCTTACAGTGTCTGTAGTTGGCAATGATATACTTGTGCAAATGAAATCAGATAGTAAAAAATGCTTGACATTATGATATTATTTGATAATTATTTTGCCTAGAACCTTTCTGAAGCAGCATATATTTTTTTTACATGAAATTTTAGTAGTTCTGTTTTTTGTCATTGCTTTTAAAATTGGTTGATCCAGTCCCACATTGTCCCAGCTGTATTGTTTCATCCTTTGTCTAGAATTCATCCACCTGAGGAACCACCATTTGAGTTTTGCTAGGAAACATGAAATGCGTCCTGAATAACTACAAATATGGACGTGATTATAGATGAATTGTAGGAATTATATTTGAATCAACTGATTTCTTAAGAAATTAAATGAGATTTTGCTCAAGCTGATGGTTCTAACTTAGGAATTCTGCTAATACGGAGCAGATGCTGAGAGGGATGTGTAGCAGCGAGCAACGGGGAAGGTGAAAAGAGCTAAAAAACACAATTAAATAAATAAATAAAAAGAGCGAGAAGGAAGGGAATGAACAATAAACACAATCTTGGGAGTGAACAATAAACACTTTTTGAGGTGTATGTTTGAAACACACGGTGGCAGATAGCTTATCCATGTTCTTATTTACTTTATTAATGATCAATATGTATTTAATTTATAGTGGATCAGTTATATCATGTAACTTTTTCACATTTTTGTAATTTTTTATATTAAATTATTATTTTACTGATTTCAATCTTGCCAACAAAGACAGGTCTTTGGCCAAGTCCATCTCAATTCTTTATTTTTTATAAACAAGACCCTCCTATAGAGAGATGTTTCTATTTAATCAAATATAATCATTGTTCATCTAAGGATCAGTTAAAAGCACTTTTGGTTTTTTGTTGTTCACTTCTATCATACATGTTGCTTGTCCCTATTTGTTCATCAACATGGTGATTGGATTATTTTTTTTCTAGCAAATGATGCTTGTATATTTATCTTGACAAGTATTGCTCGTCTAGGTATATGTTTAAAAACATATGAAACTCTACGTACTCGGCCAATGCCTTGATTGAGAAACTATAGTTTAGTAGATTTGCATATATAATTTTCTTGAAGGAAAAACAATTCTTCTCCTGTCTCATAAATCATAATCATTTATTTTTGCACTAATATGGTAAATTTTGAAGCCTATCAAAATCTTATGGAGGGTATGTCATTGGATGATGCAGGTTGGTGAAAATGAGCCATTCGTTTCTGAACTTTTATCTAGTTTATCCATTACTGTTGCAGACCTTCAGCCTCATCAGGTTCACTCATTCTATGAATCTGTAAGCACCTTCCCTCATATCTTCTTTGTACTATTGTTAATGTTTACTTTTTTTTTCCTTTTTTCTTGACTATTTTTCTTTTGTCCTAAATGCAGGTTGGTCATATGATTCAAGCAGAACCCCTTCCTGCCAAGAGGGACGAGTATCTGAGAAGATTAATGGATCTCCCAAATCAGGTAATTACTAGTCTTATTCTATGTCTTGAAATTTTTTCACCACATTATTGGTCTTTATTTGTGATAAATTGTATAGAAATGGGCTGAAATAATTGGGCAAGCAAGTCACAGTGTAGACGTCCTGAAAGATCAAGATGTCATAAGAACAGTTCTTAACATCTTGCAGGTACACAAGGATGCTTATTATTTTGCATTTGACAATCTGATTGTTAATATTAGGTTACATGTTTGTTCAAAACTGTTCCTGTTGGTCACGTAGCATCTTTTTTGTGGAAGCAATCTGATGCTCAATATTTTTTGTTTGACATAAGAAATTATTTCGGAATGATTCCTGTGTAACCTTTTTAACCACATTCTCTTTGAATTTGTTGTTGCTTTCCTATTTTGTTGTCTACTCATTGAACGTTTTATAAAATTTAATAGTCATTTGATAGCAATTGTAAATTAATTAATCTAGAAGTTTACTAGTCATATTGTGAAATTTCTGAAAATAGTGAATGAGAAAAAAAAATTGGCTAAACATTTTCCAAATTTATATGATGGATACTAGTCCTTACAAGTCAATTATTTGAGAAAAATGATATAAGAACTAGATAGAAACTTTATTTGCTCAAAGTGCTCGTAGTAGTACCTTGCTTGTTGCTGTAGCATGTGGTAAAAAGTAAAGAGCAAGGATAATAACAATGCAGACTGTGGGATCATATGATCCTATAGCCCAAAAATATTTGGGCCAAGTCACCTTGACCAAAAGATTGAGAATGTGATGAGTTTGCAATGGATTACGCTTCCGTTGTTCAAATAGAATTGGCAAATTTGGCACACATTGTTTAAGTGTGCTACTTGAGTGTTTTATTTTAATGAGACCTACTTTTTCTATCGTGCCTCAGTTGGTCTTCTCGTTTCCTTTTGCTGTCATTTGACAACTCTTCTTGCCATGACTGTTATATATTATAATCTTCTCCATTTCTTGCTTCTGCTATTGTCCCCAGTTAGGACAAGTAGGGGACTCAACCATCACTAAGGCCTTTACTCACCACAATCCTTTATGATTAAAGTGTGTGCCTTTTCAGTTACATGGTTGATAGAAACATTATTTATATGCGAGCATTTCATGTAGAGTTGGCGGATGATAAAATATGATGAACAGGGGATGGATATGTTTGAAGGCAGATTTCACTATTTAATTAATTAGAGCCCCAATGTTTTAGAGGTACAGGAAGAGCAGAATAACACTCAAAATAACTTGGAAGTGCTTAACAATTAACAAAATAAGATTTCTATCGAAGCACACCAAGAATGACTCTGACTTAATCTCTTTTAGTGAATCAGCTTTGAAAAGCTAGGTGATGCTGGAGACAAGTTTAAATTGTGTTTCTTTGTGACCAACACGTGACCAAGCAATGAGTTGATGCAACGTCATGTTCATGCTCTTACCAGGGATATGATTATTATTATTTTTTTTTTTTCCATTCTTGGATGATCGATCCTGCTATTACTACTGCTTATGGTAGTCAACTAATTTAGTCAGTCTGCATAATAGCGAAGCACATGTATCAAGTGGAAAGGGAAATTAGCCTTTAGCCACATATTACGGAATTGACTGGAAAGGGAGACTAAATTATCATGATGGTCATAACTCTCTCTATGCAACCTAACATCAATGAAAGAGAGATTATTTTTTAATGCTCTGGAACCTCTATAGTCTTGATGTTTTTTATTATTCATTCTCAGTGTTGGGATCTTTCTCTACAGTACCTCCCAGCCACTCTGTTTCATGCACTCT
>JBBPFP010955613.1:0-14630 GCA_037974795.1 Kaempferia galanga | reverse complement strand
GAAAGTGTTGAGTGTTTTATGTGATTGTAAGTAAAACTTAAAGAAAAATTTTACAAAATTGCAATTAGACCTGCTATGTTATATGAAATTAAATGTTGAGTTGTAACTCGAGCACATGAGCAAAAGATGAGAGTTGCACAGATGAGAATGTTAACGTGGATGTGTGGACATACAAGGATGGACATAATAAGAAATGAGAGCATTAGAGAGAAAGTCGGAATTACATCGATAAAGAGAAAATTTCGAGAGACATGTTTAAGATGGTACAGATATATACTTAGACGACTAATAAATACTCCAGTTAGGCAATGTAAAACTATGACAAACACGCATATCAAATGAGGAAGAGGAAGACCAAAAAAAAGACTTGGTTAGCAACAATAAAATAAGATAAAATTTATTTATGTATAAATGATGATATAGTAGGAGATAGAGTTCACTGGCGTAAACGGATGCATATAGCCGACCCCACCTAGTGGGATAAGGCTTGATTGTTGTTGTATATCAACACATTCTTTGGGGGTGTATGAGGACATGAACATTTATGTAGATAGGACACCTTGATTAGAAAGAAAGGTTTAAAGTTAATATCCCTTTATATCATCTCTTCTCAAAGCTTTTATAAACACACCAAACTGAGATTTTATCTCATCAGCAAAAAGAGTTGAAGGTGGAAGATAGAAAAGACTTTAAAACACTCTTTTAGCTAGAATCCTAGGTTAGTCATCTTCGAAGGTAATAAATATTTGGGCAAAAGTCAAAAGGGCGTCACTTTTTTACCGAATCGTCAAAGGGGCGTCCTATGATGATTTTTTACCTCTTGTAAAATGACACAACTGGCCTTATCTTATCTCTTGCCTAAATCAAGCTCGTTGTAGCAACTATGAATCGTAGCTGCCACACAGTGGCAGTTATTAAACTGTTGCTGCTACACAGTTGTAGCAAATACAGTTCCGATTCCGTAACTGCTACTGGATTTTTTTAAGACTAAAATCGTTTGGAGCATTGGAAAAGGATTTAAACAATGTTTTTGAGCCTGAAATCGGGCTGTTATGAGTTTCACCCCATAATTAGTTGTTTCGTAGGTACTACAATTGAATATTAAACCTAAACTTTGAGAAGTTACAACTTTTGACTCGGGTTGAACCACGGGATACACAATATATTAAATTGAAGCTCATTCAAAGATCTACAATTGATTACGAGGCAGAACTCGTAATTGTCTGGTTTAAGGCTCAAAAAATGTCATTTAAATTCTTTTCGAAGGTTCCAAACAACTTTAGTTTTAATTTTTTTTAGCAACTACAAAATCGTAGCTCTACTACAATTGTGTATCAGCTATGGGTTTAGAGCTGCTACAACACGTTGATTTAGGCAGAAAGAATAGGAGAGATAATAATGGAAATAAGCTACTTTTGTGTAGTGGACGGTAGTTAGATAATTGTACATGGGGTAGGCCGCCTTTTTGATAAAAAATCAAAATTGGGTGCTATCTTGATAATTCCAAAAAAAAAAAGTGGTGCCCTTTTGACTTTTGGCTAAAATATTTTTAAACCAAATATTGAACAAATCTGAGTTAAATCTCCAATTTCAGAATGAAATAAGGAGAAGAGTGCAAAGGCGCATTTGTGGAGACAACTACATAATGAAGATGGAACATGTTTACTTAATTAGCAAGACTCAGGAGATTGGAGATTAGACAATCTGTGAGTCATTCCATGTAGATTTTGTAGGCCAGGATAGTTCAGATGACTGTATTTGGAGCTGAGAAGAATCGGCTACTCGAGTGGATGAGTGTTTAGCTAATTGATATAATTCTTGAGGCTCATGCCTTACTTTTCTTGTTATCAAAACTTGAATAGAAATTGAATCAGCAACAAATGTACTAAATTATTTAGTGAGTTTGCTCACAGATAATAAATTTAATGGAAATTTATGCATATAAAAGGTAGATGAATGTGGTAAAAATGAGGTTGAAGTCTCCTAATAAATACCTTTCATGTATTAGAGTAACTCATGTAAGTAGGGTGAGATGGTTGCGTAAGCTCTAAGAAAAGGGAAATTTTACCATACATAGGTTCAAATTTCCTTGAATCATCTTTAAGAACTAATGATGGCATAAATTTGAATAATGCACCCTGAGATGCCTACCACTTAAGAAAATGTGGGTACTCTTCAATTTGGTAGATCTAGCTATTGGAGTCCATGATAGGGAACTCCTTTTGATGGGCAGATAATGGTGAAATCTGGTGGTGCAGGAAGGAATCAGGAAAACTATTAGATTGAAGGAGGAATCATGTAGGAGAACAAAGGACCTGTTGATTCAGCAGCAAATTTGATTAGGTCTGCAAGGGTACATCTCCGGGTGAATGGTGGGAGAGTCTACTGCTTGCGTTGTCTACTCTGATCTACCCTGAGGTTGTGAAGAATAGGGTTTCTGGCTGTCAAGAGGTGGAGCTACCACTTGCAAGGGCTATTGAGGGGATGAAAGGTGGAGCTGCTGCTTGTTGGAGTCCCACTCGATGATGGTTGTCGATTCAGATTGTATGTGTTACTCCATGTGAGTGCATGAACAACTCAGAATAGAGGGAACTAATGGACTTGGAATCTTGTAACAATAAACATGGAATGAGATTACTCAGTGAATGGGGAGGGGAGGGAATTGATTGTAAGGTCTGTTACTATATTGAATGTGATGGGGAAAAAGTAATAGGGTTCCTCTTGTCCTTTGTGTTTCGTTCTGCCTTGATAGAGATTACTATTATTCTTCCTTTTACATTTACACCCTCAGGTTGGAATTTTTACAATTGAGCCTTATTCTATTTACAATTTGGTCCTAAACATTTATGATATGTTTTCCATTGCATTTTAAGCTACTTGTCTGACAAAGGTTCCTTGCTTGATTCTTAATCATGCCATTTATTTCTTCCAGAGACTTGCTGCTGGTGAGTGGTTCACTGCCAGGGTTTCTTCTTGTGGATTGTTTCACATTGCGTATCCAAGTGCAACTGAGTTACTAAAGGCAGAATTGCGGTCCATATATGGGCAATTATGTCAAGATGATATGCCTATGGTTAGAAGGTCTGCTGCATCAAATCTTGGGAAATTTGCTGCTACTGTTGAGCCAAACAATCTGAAAACAGATGTTATGTCTACATTTGATGACCTAACTCAAGATGGTAAACAACTCTGCTGTTTTGTTAGGCTACTTTTTTGTTACTTGATTCACATTTCTTTTTTTGCCAGATGGCTAAACAACTACTCTCTTACTTACATTTATTACACATGTTTAATAATTGGTGTGATACATTTTCACATGCCAAACACTTTCTTCTCTTGGTATCCTTCTACACAATTTAATGGACCTATATGCTTCTGTGTGTTTAATCTTGGTGGGAGTTATGTGCCTTTCAATGCCTGTATATGGTGCATATGAGTTTACTTGACTTTTGTTAACGATACTGCTTCATTATTATAATAATCCCGACTTGTTAATCTGAACTGTTTGGGGTTGGCTACTTGGGTTTCATCTCGCCATATGATTAATACTTGTACTCATAAGGCTTAAACACCTTTTTATGCTGATTGTCAAGGCCTATTTCAATTTTTCTATTTAGGGTTGTCCACCTGGCTCTTATCCTTCTAGTACGGTTAAGATCCATACTAATAGGCTTTAGACACCTTTTTTGTTGGTTGCCAAGGCTCAACTCAATCGTCACTGGAGTTGACAGTTTGTAAAGCATATTGCTTGTTTTCTATAAATACACTTGGGAATATTGCTCTCTGAAAGTTTGCAATTCAACTCCATTTCATCAAAACGAGTGATGATTATGTTGATTTAGAAAAAGATTTTTTCAAGAACTTAAAGAGTTATCAAGGATGATAGATCACATATAACTTGATGATAGTAGTGGTGACAATTGTTTGATTATGAGTATGTGATGATGTATACTCCTTGTTCATCTCCAATTGATGACATCCAGTGTACAAATTCATGTTTACCGGTCATTGGGAGTGTTTTCTGATCTGACATTATGTCAAACATGAGACACTACTGATTTTCGGATATTGTACTAGGGATTTGTTTTTGATATATACATTTTAGTTATCCAAAAATTGATGACATCCAGTATCCACCACCAGAAATTCCATGAGGCCAATGTTGTTGTCCCCTCGGGATGGTCTAGTGGCTAGCACATGAGGTGTTGCCACCAATGAGGTCTGGGGTTCGAATCTCGGCATAGCCGAGATAAATGTCTCCCTTATGTGCTAGTCACTATTCCAAGTGCTAGTAGTCACCCGTGATTTACCTCCTCCGTATTAGCCCTGAGACGGATTGGCGGAGACGCTAGGGGCGAGCGAAGTCATCTTTTACCACCAAGGAACTGAAAAAAACAAACTAACTATCAATTCGTCTTGCATTCAGATCGCCCAGTTATTTCAATTTTCCCAACCGGTATTCGCACAACTATCATAGCAACATGCACGAACAATATAGAAAACCCTAACAAATTGTTCATTCAGAGTTAGCCATATGTGTAAACTATATGCTCAATAAGTAACGGTACATTTGCTCTCTAGATTAATGACAATGATCATATACACACTAATACAGATTATGGCATAGTGAATTCACTAAAGAAGAAACAATAGACCTTACAAATGTGAAAAATTCAATGTCTTGGCTCCTCTTTGAAGAGTACTTTCGTATGCCCGATCACAAAGATCTCGCAAGAACAACTCCAAAGCCTTTGCTGTAAGCCACACAACAATCAATACCTGAGCCATTGAAACCCTGTCTCCAGGAAATTTGTATGTAAAACTGCTTTTAGTTTTACTCAACATATCAAAAGAATTCCGAAACATGATATGAACTATTTTGTCATGACTATACTGTTCGCCAAATTTGCAAATTAAGATAAATTATGCTAACTTGAACATAAAAAAGATCAACCAAAAAAAAGGTCAGTATATATATATAGTATAGTATAGAAATGGTGATAGCATCAATTAGATTAATTATAAATGCCATTGATAAGACCAGTTAGTGAGCAAAAAACAATTAAACAAGTTAGCATGTAATAGGAAGTAAAGAATATTGAATTTATGATGATAAGATAATTTCATCTACCAACACTAGAAAACCATTCTAAGAAGCAATGAAACTCAGAAATGCTCAGGAAGTTACAAACAAGAAGAGGCACAGCCAAGGCAATCTTGCCAACATCTTCATCTGCCTGCATTATCTTTTTTATTCTCAACTATAGCAAGAAAAATAAATGATAACCATCAGTTACAACACATTGCAAAAATATAAACCTAGTTTACATTCATCGAAAAAATTGATATTTCAAAAGAATTTACTACAAATTTATCTTCACTGTAAGATCCAATCCCTTATAAAACCCAGCCTCTTAATCGAAAAAACCAAAGGCATATTGGATTCAACTTGGGTTAAAAAAAATGCAACAAGTTGACCCATTCCAGAAAAATTAAAAAGGTTGAGGATAAAAACTGCAAGTTGTATCTAGGGTCTGCGCAACCAAGCCGCCATGAGAAAAACTCGAGATCTCCTAGACAAGTATGCTATTGGAAAACATCGAATTACCAATCCGCTGAAGCACCCAACGGAGGACCAAAAACAAAGGAAAATCATACGAAGACATTCGAAAATCGACGGGAAAAATAACCAATAAAGGAGGAAATTACCGCCGGAAATCGAGATCCGAGCTTCTTCTTCATCTCCTAACCGTCTGCTTCTCCTCCACCAATTCCAATTGCAACTGTTTCAGAGAGGAACCAAAATAGATCCAGATCCCCCTGGTCGGCGAGGAACATGGATAAGATTACAAACTATGAGAACAAGAGGAACGTTGCACTTCTCACGCGTATGTCGTCGTCGTCGTCGTCGCAGCCGCCGCCGCCGACCACGATCTACCAATCCATCAATCCACCTGTTGTTTTTAATTTCCCCCAATAATTTTCCCTCGCGGATCGGGAAACGGAATGGGGTTAGCGGGAATCGGGACATGGCTTGAATTTCCCACCTCGCCTTCTAATTGGGCTTTTATCACCTAATTGGGCTTTTCGATTCTATTTCTACAAAAATTTTCCATAAAAATACCCGGCTAGAAATTTAACATTCAAGAATCAATAGGAACCACCCGTGATGTACCTCCTCCTGATTTGGGGACAGATTGACAGAAGCGCTGGAGCGAGCGAATCGTCTTTTGCCACAAGAATCAAGACATTAAAAATTTTTCTTCGAACCTATTCCTACAGAAATTTTCCATAAAAGTAAATATCGAAAAACCACTCTATACAAAATATATATTTTATGAGTGATTTAGTTTATTATATCAAAACGACCAAAACCTAACATTTACAAAAAAAAAAAAAAAAACCTAAGTCAACTAAAATTTACTATCTTATCTAATTTTATTCAATGGTGATTGAAAATTTCAACCACACTACGTGTGTGAGCCGCATTGGCAAACTATGGTTGACTTTTTCAAATCGAAAAACTAAAAAGTCAAATGCAACTCATGTACGCATCCAAAAATAGACTCCACTAAATAAACATATTATATTTCATTTCATATATATCATGCAAAATTTCCTAACAATGTTAAATTTTAATACAATTTATTAAAATTATACTAAAAAAAACTTCAAGAGCTATTCCTATGGTCCACTTGTCTTGAAAAAATGACCATTAAGACGGGACCTCGCAACCACTAGATTTGACCCTCCGTCATTTACATGCAGATAAATAATAATAATAATTTATCATCATTCTCTCCCTGAGCAAAAATATTAGTGACAAATAGGGATAATAATAATAATAATTTTGGACACTACAGTACAAAAATACGTAACTAAAGTTGTAAGAAATAACAATATTCAAAATTAGGAAATAGTACTTAAATCAGCATTTATTGAGAATTGGAAGAAAAATGACCTTCGAATAAGTGAAATTATTTGCATATTTTTCTATTTTTTTAATAATAAATTTATTGCTCCTACGCGTTGCGCTCGGTACGGAATTGGCAAGTCAACAACGGCAACCCTTCGCCTTCAACGACCCTCAGTCGTCTCTTTCCTACGAATGCCTTTCTTTCTTCTTTACTCGCTTCATTTCTTGCTTTCGATCCCAGTTCCCATTCCAATCTGCCCCTCCGAGTCTCCGCCGCGATGGCCTCCGCCGCATCCGCCGCCGCAGGTGCCGGAGTTCTCCTACTCCTCGCTTCCTTCCTTGTCCCGGCCGCCGACGCGGCCGGGATCGGCTTCGAGTTCCACCACCGGTTCTCAGACCGCGTGCGCGAGTGGGCGGAGGCACAAGCCATGCCGGGCGTCTGGTGGCCCGAGAAGGACACCGTCGAGTACTACGCTGCCCTTGCGGATCACGATCGCGCTCTCCGCGGCCGCTCCCTGGCCTCGGCCAACGGCTCCGTGCTCAGCTTCGCTGATAGCAACGCTACCCTAAGAATCAGCTCGCTCGGATTGTAAGCCCCCTAGTATTTTCCTTATCCCCCCTTCCCCCCTTCTGGCGGCGCTTTGACTCCGATTCTATTGTTCTTTTTTATTTGGATTGGAAATCAGCTTACACTATGCCTTTGTTGAGCTGGGTACGCCGAATTTGACGTTCTTTGTCGCGTTGGATACTGGGAGCGATCTATTCTGGGTTCCTTGCGACTGCCGGCAGTGTTCCTCGGTCACTTTACAGGTAAAATTATTGATTCTAATCCTTTTTAAGTTCGCTGTTTCCTGTGCACTCAACATCTTACAGATACAGATTGAACACCAACGTTTCTTACAAAACACTGTTTCTGGTCTTTTCGGTGAAAGAGAGGAAAGTTGCTGCATATATTCCCCTTTCTGCGCGGCTTGGAACAACTTACTTTGCGAAGTACTTGATTATGCCAATGAATAAAAGGGATACAACTGATCATTGACACACACACAAACACAAAATAAAATTAAAATACAACCCTGGAAGAATTTTCTGCGGTATATAGTTTGGCAGTGCCACTTGTTTGATACTACTCGAGACACCTAAAGAGAGAAGAATTTATTCGTTCTTCTCCTACTCTTATGATATTGAGAACTAGTGGAAACTGACAAACTTTCGCCTTCTTGTTGTTGGTACTTAGCAGGCTTTACATATAACATAACTGTAGATTTTGTTAGAATATAATGAAAAAGATGAACTCTTTCATACTCTGTGATTTAGGCATTCACATCATTTGATTGAGTCTAGACTGAGATATTTGGACAAATGTACCCCCTCCATTAACCGCTCAATTTTGTTTGAATAAACCAATCTCTTCACTAATTCTATCATAATATAATCTTATAAGGAGAGGAGTGAAAAGGATTATGTACTTAAACCAGTCTTATTTGATTAATGGAACATAATTTAACAAAATATTCTCTCAATTGTCTTCTTGGTACTTCTCTTTTCCGATACCCTTTATTTGTGCATATTCTTCAACGATCTGCTTAATTTATCTTTGCCCTTTAGAAACTTTGCCACTGATCTCATTTTGATGTTTGTTGGGCTAGTATCCTGGACACTATCATTCTCTCAGTTTATTTATAATCCATGCTTCATAATTTTATCTGAACTTGCAAATATTTTCAACATATTGTCCATGTCTTGCTTATGAGCTTCTACTAAGAGTACATAGATCCAACGTTGTGGCCATTTCTCATGTTCTGAACTTGAATTGCAACAGGGCGGTGAATTTAACACATATAGTTCTAGCAATTCGTCAACGAGCCAAAAGGTCTTCTGCAACAACACTTTATGTGATCAGCCAAATGCATGCACTTCAGCAACAAACAGTTGCCCTTATCAAGTTGACTATTTGTCTTCGAATACTTCATCTTCTGGGGTTTTAATAGAGGATACTTTGTATTTGATGACTGAGGGTCCAAGCCCTCAAGTTGTTGAAGCACCAATTGTGTTCGGGTACGTTACCCTTCTGATAGTACAAATCACTCGCATTTAAGGTTTTTATATTTCATTGACAAGTCCCTTTTGCTCGATCACTGATGTATGTTTCATTCATTGCATCTAATAGTACACTTTTGTTGGTTAAATTGTGCAGATGTGGAAATAATCAGACTGGTTCATTTCTAGATGGTGCAGCACCCAATGGTCTGTTTGGCCTTGGTTTGGATAGGATATCTGTCCCTAGCATTTTAGCAAGTAGGGGATTCACTTCAGATTCCTTTTCAATGTGTTTTGGATCTCGTGGAATTGGAAGAATTAATTTTGGAGACAAAGGCAGCTCAGATCAACAAGAAACTCCGCTAGTTATGAACAGCAGACAGTAAGTGTTTGTTTTTTGTTTACTGAGAATGAATATCCCTCTGATTTTAAATGCATAATCCTTGTCTAATTTCATTTGTAATTGTCATCGGCAGTCCAACATACATAATCAACATAACTGAAATTTTTGTTGGGACTACCTCAATTAACATTGGGTTTCCTGCAATTGTGGATTCGGGTACCTCCTTCACATCCTTGTCTGATCCAATGTACACATTGATCACTCAAAGTGTAAGCCTCTAAATAATATTTTGAAAACCAAATTATTAACCGTATCATTTAGTATTTCTCATGATTTTTTTTTTATTACTTTGGCAGTTCAATGCTCAAGTATCGGAAAGACGTATAAATGTCGCTTCAAATTTTACTTTTGAATATTGTTATGAACTGAAGTAAGTATATCTGAAAAATACATTTATTTGCCTCTGATTCAAGGGATATCATCTAACATATGTTTTGTTTTGCAGCACGACGCAGACTTCGATTTTCTTACCCGAAATAAATTTCACAACAAATGGGGGAAGCGTCTTTGCTATAAATCATCCAATAATTTTGCTTCGATCAGAGGCTAGTAAACGAGGATATTGTTATGTTTATTCTGATGAGTTGTGAATAATATCATTCTCTTTGTCTTTACACAGACTATGGCTGCATATTGCCTAGCTATTATGAATCTCGACGGGATCAATATATTTGGGCGTAAGATTTCAACACCCGAACATATTTAAATGCAAGCCTTGCTGTTTTTCATTAGAAACAACAGCAATCCTAGTGAAACAACCAGTCTTTGGCACCTAACATGGTTTTACTGATATGCTTAAATGCAGAAAACTTCTTGACTGGTCTTCATGTCGTCTTCGATAGAGAAAGGCACATCTTGGGGTGGAAGAATAGTGACTGTAAGTGTGATTCCATGCGTGACACATTGAGCACAATTATTCTGAAACTTTTTTTTTTCAAGTAACAGCAAGTTTTTCATCTTTCAGGCTTCACAGACAACACTAGTACCCTGGCTGCTTCTCCTGCACCTGTCCAAGTTCGCGCTCCTGCTCCAGGTTCTTATTCTTCTTCGGGTGGTTTCACTCAGCAACCGACGAACTCTGAGGGAAACAGTTCTCAAGCTCCTACAAGTTCTTCGAGTGACTCGTTGCACTTGAAGACCATGTCGAGTTTTAGCACGGCGATTCTAATGCTCTCTCTGGCTTTCATCTGGTGATCCTTCTTAGGAAACATTACACCTTAGCTTCGTCCGAAGCTTGACCATACACATAGGCTACACAGGAAAAGCTTGATTATTATATATATTTCTTCCCTACTCAATTTTACATTCTTTTGGGTTATTGATCTATAATTTACAATCCCTGGTATAGATTGTAGATTGATTGTGTTGAATAACTAGAAATAAATATAGTGGAGTAAATTTCGAACAACCCCTCCCAATGTTTAGTTTTTAAAAATATCACTAAGTTTTTAATATTGCCAATTTGCTATAGTGTCGAAGTGCCTCGTTTTAGTTCAATGTTAACGAAGAGATTTATCCCGCTGAAGGCACTCTCCTTAGCATGTGAAATTGGAGAAGCAAGCTTTCAAGCTCTACAAGTGCAACTTCAAGAGCATGACAATAAGGGGGCGCTTGATATATATTTGGTAATGAGAATAATAATGGGTTTGATTGAGGGGGGAATGAGTTTAGTGATAACCTAGGAGGGGTTGGGTTATGAAATTAGAGGTATCAAACCCATATCCTTGTCCTGATTCTCATTTACCAAGCATCAAGAATGGGAATGAAACAGATTTCATTCACATTCCAACCTCCTAAACCCGTCTACCAAGCACCCCCCAAATAGTCAACTGATTTGCTCAAAATTTTAACAACTCTGCACAGAGCAAAATCGATTCGACTGATAAAAAAATCAGTCGACTAATAGGAGTAAAATAGAAATGGATACGTGATTTTGTAATTTTAAAACTACTACCCTACGTGATTTAGTAATTTTAAAAACTTATCTATATGGTTCAGTAAAAAATTGCTTAAAGGTCATTTCTTAAACTAAAAGAATCCTTTTAAAATGTTAATCGAAAAAATTCAATGTACAATTGAGAGCTTATATGATTAGAAATATGATAATCGAAGTAATATATACTCACAATATAATTAATTAAAGTCTCACATTTTTAGATTTATTCGATCATTGATCATTATCAATTGGTGTACGATGGATTCGCCTTCTTAGCTACTGCGGTTAAGTACGAGCTAGTGAGTGTTATAGAGCATCAACATCTTGAAGTTGAGCACCGAACATGGGCAAAATTCAAGTGCTATGACAAACACCAGTGTTGCACCTCTAGCAATACCAACACTTGTTTGGTTAGGTCGATCGTACTGCTTTGTCATCGACTACAACCTATCAAGTAAGTCGTTCAATATTTGTTCTTTCGTTCCTAAGATTTGCAATTGAAAGATTTCAACTAGATACCATCGAGAATTCTAGTGTTTAGAAATGAGGCAAAATTTCACAACTCTTTCTTCTCTAAGCTTGGAAGATGAAATTATTTTTAGAGTATTTTAGTAACCAACAATAGTACCAGAAAACTTGATTCTACATTCGATAAATTATCCCAGAGTAACACACTCAAACCCTGGTTACAGCTGATTTAGGAGTCACACATGCAGTATATGATAAAGTTCTTCGTCCCAACCTCTAAAGGAGCAATAATGTGGAGGAAGATTTTGCATTCCATTGAAATGTTACTCTTTTGATGATCAGCAACTCATTGTTTGAGGTGCCGCCTATGAGCCACCATCCTTCTTCATTTTAAATGGGATAACTATGAGTATAAACGAGTGTGACACTTATCTATAAGAAAAATACGATCAAATTTTATTAGGTCGCTATTTAATGACTAAATAAAATTTTGACCCATATTAAATGACCGAATAAAATTTGGTTACTAATTTAACGATGACATAATTTTTCGGTCATTAAATTAGCCACGGAATAAATTTTCTATCCACTGAATAACATTTTGGTGATTAATTAGAAACCGAATAAATTTTCATGATCAAGAATATATATAATAATTTTTTGGAATAAATCTAAATACAAGAATATAAATGAAACAGTAAGCTTTTTAATTACGAAGAATGACGTCAAGTGTACAGGCAGGTCTCGTCCTGACTCATCGTGATCAAGTGACTATGATTCTTATACCCAAATGTTGTGCATCCCAAATCTATTGCTTTAATAGCGCTTGATGTTGGTACAAGTTGAAAAGGTCAAAATGATTGAATTTTAATAAATAAGAAACTATTAAATTCAAATAAAAAATAAATTCCATTGTTAATACAACTTAGAGAGAAGAACTAACCTTATTATAAACTATAAACTGTAATGAAGTCCAAGGAGATCAGAATGTTTTCTAACTTTAGATCCATATGAATAAGTTGTAGATCATGCATGCATGACTATAATAAGAATAATAGCAAAAAATTATCTTAATTTATAATTTAAAATATATTCTTTCGATAATGACAGAAAATATTTCACAAACCTGTAATAGACTTCAGTAGTTGTCTCCAAATGTCGCGGATTAGATTAAGTGGCAAAGACCGATAGCATTGTATATTTGTCGCAGATTAGATTAGACTTGGCCTGTGCTTCTCAAACACTCTTGTATATTTGTTTTCCAAAAAAGAAAAGATTAAAATCACATTATCTTAAAAACTTACCAAAAATAACCCAAGAAAGTGAGAATTGTTATGGACTTGCTATGCATTTGTGATTGTCAAATCAATCTAGGATTCACACGGTTACAAGAACAAAGTGTTTCCCATTTTATAGTTCATACAATTCCAGTTTTAGATTTTTAATTTTAATTATAATTACTAAACAATTAATTACTTATTTTTCTTCACTTTTAGCAACCACTACAAGTTGTAAGAGCACATCAATTTCACCCTTTGATGCATTGCAATATTCAGGAAGAGAATGAGAAACCTTGATAGTCATTGTCTCTTTGATCAAACAATCCCAACACTCCAAAACTTGCCCAAAAGCCCTTGATGTAACAAATTTAAATTAAACAAAGATAATTTTCATAATCATAAAAATCAAACAATTGAAATTTTAAATGCATGTTTTTATATGCATTTTTTGAAAGGACTATGTACCGTGCAAAGTTCTATCAAAATGCATCCGATGCTCGATATATTACACAAATAACTCTTCACATTTCCTGAGAAAATTAGACAACTTAAATAGAGCAGTATATATACTACAAGAAAACTTAGCGACTAAATTTTAAATTTTATTTAATTTTTATTTAACTATCAAATAAAATTTTTGGTCGTAAATTAACCACCGAATAAAATTTCCATCACTAATTAATGATAAAATAAATTTTTGGTGGTAAAAAGCGACTTTGCTCACCCAGTGCCCCCGATAATAAAATAAAGTTTTGATCGCTACATTAGCTGTCAAATAAAATTTTCAATCATCAATTAATGACCAAATAAAATTTTGGTGCATATTAAACGACCGAATAAAATTTGGTTTATAATTTAATGATAGAATAATTCTTCGGTCAATAAACTAGTAATATAATAAATTTTCTATTGTTAATTAATGACGGAATAAAATTTTAATCATTAATTAGAAATAAAATAAATTTTTATGATCAAGAATATATCTAGAATAAATTTTTGGAATAAATCTAAATAGAAATCAAGAATATAGATGAGAAAATAATCTTTTTAATTACAAAGAATAATTTCATTTGTATAATTAGGTCTTATCTAGATCAAATGGCTATTATTTTGATACCCAAAAATTTGCACATCCAAAATCTATGACTTTAATAACACTTGATGTTGGTACAAGCTGCAATGGATAAAAAATGATCGAATTTTAATGAATAAGAAACGATTCAATTCAAATAAAAAAATGGAGTTGCATTATTAATACAACTTAGAGATAAGAACTAATCTTATTATCAGAAACCATAATAAAGTTCGAAGAGATTAAGAGAATGTTTTCTGACTTTAGATCCGTATGAATAAGTTGAAGATCATGTGATAAAGGTGATTCACTTACCTCAGCCTCTGCTAATCCATCTCTGTACCAACACAGAGGAGGTAAATCACGGGTGACTACTAGCCATTAGTGCAAATGATTAAGGCATAAGTTGTAGACCATGCATGACTATAATCACGGGTGGCTCCTCTCTCCTCCGACGGTGGTAATTTCCGACTTAAGGTATGCTCACCCTCTCCTCTCCTCTCCTCTCTCCTCCG
>JBBPFP010955612.1:0-27758 GCA_037974795.1 Kaempferia galanga | reverse complement strand
ATAACAACCTCACCATACAACAAACATGGTTAATAAACAAAGCTAGGAATTATGACTATACTATTTCATGAATTTTGACTTCTAGTTTGAGGCACTTGATAATTTCAGGTTGCAGAAGGAACATTTGTACATTACTATAATAGAATATTCATTTGATGGTTGCAGTTGATTCTGATTCTCTCCTACCTGCTTGTTCACTGTTGTCACTTTGCTTTAACTGAAAAATTGAAGCAATACATTAAAATAATAGTACCTCCAAGTACTCTGATGACTCAACAAGTGATGTCAAACTAGAAACCAATCTAAGAACTGGAATTACAAGCAATCTTTTCTTATCAGCCTCTCCAAGTCTATCTCTTGCAGAAGGAGTGCCATACCATCTTGAGGTTCCCTGGAAATGTCACCTAATCATGAAACATGTATCTTACATACAATTTAACAAATAATTAACACTACCTGGCTCTGCAACAGCACAGCCTTTGACGAACCAAGTTGATCTAAGGCACCCATAGACAAAAGGATTTGAGCACCATGCTTGCCATAATTATCACTAACTCTCAACAACAAAGAAAGTTGAGCCTCCAGGGTGCACAATCTCTGTTGTGATTCCAATGAGCGCCAAGCATCCTGTACAGGCTGAAAATATTATAGTAGATGAAACATCTGTGTAGCCCCATTTTCAATCTTCAATTTAGTGAAGCACAATAATCAAATATGGTGTCAAGTTACAAGCAACCTTCAAATGACCTAGACAATATTTGCACAGAAAACAAGATTCAAAACACCCAAATTAAGCATGCACACAATGAACTGAAAATAGATCTATGGGAACAAGGAGATAAAAGTGAGAATAAAACATATTTAATTTATGAGTTCTTGAATATGTTCTAATCTAATGAAGAATGTAGAATCATGAAATGATAGCATAACATATTTTTAGTTGCACATGCTTAACACTGAAAAAAATTGTCATGAAGGTGAAGCATAAAAGAGTATTTTAGGGTCAATTTATTCATTTTACAAAAATTCTACTTGATAGAAATTTTATTTTATTTTAATGCCACTATTACTATTGCATGAACAGTGAATCTATTTTGCTTGAATCTTATGTGACCAGGTTATTCTATGGCCTACAAAAGTGGTTACCCATCTCACCGTTTATTATTTAATCATTAATAAAAAAATCATCCGCATTATCTTCACTTTGGAGAGATGGCCAACTGAGGCATACAGCATTGAGAGGTTAGACAACATTTATTTTACTTGTTTTGAATCAATGTCATATCAAAAATCTTTAGATATTCTCTATTTAATATTCTGAGTTATTATTATTTACATTAACTTTTCTAGCACTAGTTTAATTTTTGTTAATCTCATGAGACAAATTATTGTAAGACCTAAAAATGAAGTCCATATCTCATTGTACATCATCGGTTTAGTAATCCAATTTTATCTCCAGTTCAACAACAAAAGTCTTCATTTTTGCAAGATAGAAAACTGAGACATGCAGCATCATGAGATCGGAGCACAGCAATTTTGTTTTGCATAAATTGGTAAAGAAGCTTAGATTAGATAGTCTTGGTTTAACATTCAATTTCTTCTTTTAATTTTCTGGCATACCTAGTCTTGGTTATTGTAAGACCTACAAAAAAAATTACATATCTAACTTCTGATCATCCATTCAATAACACAATTTTTTGCAGTACCAATTTGCTTTCTCTCTTACAGCAGGTAACCCTTTGAGATCTGTATCTAACTTGTGCTAGATATCCATATCTAACTTGTCATATGAGGCACATATCTTGTGTTATGTCAGACTAACTACCAATTGTCTCTGAACATGTGAAGATAGGGTGCAGAGTGTAATCAAATATTGAAAAACTCCAAAGTTGCACATGATTTTGTATTGATAGAAGAATTCCAGGTGATTCAACTACTCAGCCTATAAAGTTACAAACTATAAACTCTTCCTTACAAACAAATTTGAGTCTTATGTACCAGATGAGAGTGATAAATTTTTATGGAAGAAGACAAACCTTGCAAGAGAAGTTGTTTATTTCTATTAGACATGACCGCAAGATTCCTCTACTTTGAAGATGATTTAGGAAAAATTTATCACGGTCAATACTAAGAAATGCATCAAGGACATACAAAGACACAGGCTTTCCAACTTCACTTCCTTGCATGGCATCCTTTGTTACCTGGAATTAGCAAACAAGAGAGATAAAATACATATATGGCATGATACCAAACTCTTTTCATAGTATGATATTAACAATTTCTCAATTCCCGGCAGGTGGGTGCATGCCCTCGGGGAAAAAAACCCTCCCACCCCCTGACCACTTGTCGGTCAGTTATAAGCTGACCACGTGATTTACCTCCCTTCACATAACGTGGGGATGGTTGTGAGGGCGCCTGGGGTGAGCGTAGTCACCTTTTGCTACAATATTAACAATTTCAACAATTATTATGCCAAACCTACTGTTAAAAGTTCATGTAGAGTACTTGACACATGTAGTTTAAAAAACAATTTAGAAGAATCTCAGAGCTAATTAGAGTGTAGCATTATGAGATTTTGTTTCTCAATAAAAAAATTTGTCTATAAGATAAAAAATGTAATAAATGATACAGAACATAAAATGCAGCCAAAAAAAACAGGCAAGACATTGAATGTGCTCCTGCTAGAATGGATTAGCTTGGTATTGGTCCTGCATTACACCTTTACCCTTGCAAAATGATGATAAATAGAATGTCTACAGCATTTATGCAGATTTAAATTGGAATCAATATTGTATACATTGTTGACCCAATTCAATTTCATGATTTCTATCAGTGGCATTAAAAATCACCATAATTTCTGAATAGGAGATTCATCGAGATCAGTAAATCCTATGTTTACATATATCAAGAAGCATTTAGCATAGTTTGGATATTATCAAAATTTTAAACTCTGTTATATTTCTAGAAAAAACATTTGAATAATTTAAACACTTGTTCAGTTTTTAGAAAAAAAAATCTTTTAGAGTTTATAATGTTTATTCTACAAAGACAGAATTATTGTCGATCTATAACAAAGGTTTAGAAACACATGTAGCAGGCCACTTTGAATTAATGCATTTTCCTTTAATTCTCGTGTGAGATTTTTTTTTAAAAGTTTTTTTTCTAGGTGAATTTTTATTTTCTTTTTGAGAGATACTAACCCCTTGATTCATCGATTTCTTTCAAATCTTATGGATGATTCAAGGTTAGATTTTGGCGCTGTGTCACACTTACTCCTAGATCTTCAATTCAATATTCTTGCAAGTTAATCCACACGATGATGCACAACAGGAAATCACACTTCATAAAATTTAGTGACCGAGCTTCACTGATGTCAAACATTGCCATTTTAGTATACCAGTTACATGATCATACAGCGCCAACTATATCAGACATATATACGGATGCAATAAGACATAAAGGTTTTACCAGATTAATGATTGCTTGAGCTTCCTTCTTTATTATGGAAAAGTTGGCACTCTCCAGTTCAGCCTGCTCCTTGCCGATCTGTTGTGAGTTGAATAAGACAAAAACACTTGTGTATTTAGAGACAGATTGCTTTAAAGCAAGTAAAGGAACCTTTTGAAGATTTAGTTCATCATCATCATCATGCTCTGTGCTAAGTAAATATCTCAAGATGGATGCAGGAACATCTGGGCTAAGTATGCTACGGCAGTATTGAAAATAACCAAGTAGTAATGCATATTGCCTGTTGAGGAAAGTTTAGGAGCAGCATGATTAGGGTCAAGATATGTCTGGTTAAAATTTCAAGAAACAGAATAAGGAGCAGCATGATTAGGGTCAAGATATCTCTGGTTAAAATTTCAAGAAACAGAATTTTAGGAGAGTACCGCCGCCTCAAAGCTTCAGATGATTCATTTCTTAGAATAGCCATCATAAGCTTATAAAGTATAGAGTGGCAAGCACCATTGGACAATTGCTTTACTGATATGATATCAAGGCACGTGACACTATCAGAATCGACACCTCCAGGACATAAGAATCGTTCATCTCTTAATTTAGCCATACAAGTAAGCGCAACCTTGAAAAACCAAAGTTAGAAAACACAGAGGCTCAAAAAAATGACAAACCAAGTATATAAAGAAAACAGTAGCAGAAGGATCTTACATTGCTTAATACATATGACATTCTTAAAGTGCAATCAGGAGAGGCTGATGCACTCAATGAAGCACCAAGCAACCTTCAAAGCAAAAGGTGGGCTTATCAGATGCAATCAAGTTTCAAAAGCTAGACCACAAAATAAGACACTCACTCAAACAATATCTGAGACCGGTCTTCCAGAAGGAGCATTCTTTTAGAAATAGAAACCTAAACAAATCAGCATTATGCAAAGGTGAAACAATATAGAATATTAACATAATCAAATCCATGGGTAGAGAAAAAATACCTCTACAATCTGAGACCACCCAGACAACATATGAAGCTGGGCTGCTTGTTCTTCAAGATTCTTGTTATACCTCCAGGCCCATCTAAGGAACTGTTGAATTGATTCTCTTAGCTCAGTCTTCTCTGCATCATTAATAGTATAACCTCCCTGGGAACATAACTGAAAAAAGTCCCAAGAGAACACTGCATTTCATTTGGATATAAATACCAAAAAATTGTGGGTACACAGAAACGGGTATCATATACCAGTCAATTATTTCACTAACAATAACTCAGAATGAAACAAGAATAAGAAGAAAAAAATAAAAACCTGCCAAAGTTTCTCATGCAGTGCATCCAAGTCAACCAATCGATCTCCTCTTTCTGAGTAATAATAAACACCACCGTTTTCAGAGGTTGAAGAACTTTTTAGGATATCATTAACCTGAAGAAAGAAACGATAATGATTGAAAGATAACTAAGTAAGAAATGAAAAAAAAGACAACAATTAATATTAAATGAGGCAACCTGTGCATCAAATTTAAAAGCTGGAAGGAGTTGAGGACATTGTAAACCTATATCAGGAGTCCGAAACTGCACAACATCGAGTAGCTCCAGCACCTTAAGGAAAAGAAAGCAAAATTAAACCAGTTTTAAACAGCATAGACAAAAACTAAAGCAAAAGATAATAGATAAAAATATTATTTTGCCATTGCAGTAATTGAATTCTAAGGTTACTAGAATTCTCTCTAGGAAGAAGAAAAATTTATGAAAAAAATTGCCCAGAGTTATTTATCATATTAAGGGCACATTTGGTTGAAGTTATTGTTGATAACCTTGGTTATCTACTTAAGGTTGTGTTATTTAATCCTGTATGGTTCAAGTTGAGTGATTCCCAAGTAATGGAGCATGTCTGCCACATCAGCAAATGGGGGATATAATCCAGAATGTGATTACCTTGGAAGTGTGAGGTTTGACAAGATTCTGTGATTAACAAAAAAAAATACCCAAAAAAAATTTTCCAGAGATTTTTCCCCAAAATGAGTATTCCAAAAGTTGAACCAAACAACACTAGGTTATGTCCCCATAACCTTGGTTTTGTAACTTGAACCAAACACACCCTATGGAATTGTAAGGTCCATTTTCTCTTAGGGCTTGGAGAAATTCAAGTTGTTCTTTCTCAAGTTTCTACAAAAAAAGAGCACCCAGCATTAGAGGTAATTATCACGAGGCTAGAACTTTCATATTTTTGACTGGCACTGTGGTACACAATTACAAGTGCTGGGGCATACAAATCAATAAACTTCCAAAAATAATTACATGGTTTCTGAACAAGACTAGAGAACTACATGTGCATGAACCCCAAGCAGATACAATTCCACCTTGCACTACCATTGTTGCTTTCCGTTGTGTTACCATTCTACTAAGTAATAATTACTAGCCCCACTTCATGCTTTAACCTTGCACAACCCACCCTCCATAGCTCATGTCACCTCTTTCATTTCCTTCATTGAGGAACAGTACTAACACAAAACAGAGTGCCAAGTATGGCCCTGCCAGGGACACAAAACAGCAAGCACAAGCATGCATAAACTATAAATTTAATCAACTAATATCAACAAAAAAACACACACAAATCCATAGTCAAGTTTTGCGCCATTGAAAAGCTAGCCATTCCAGGTACACCATATTTTTCTTCACAATTGTATGCAAACAATTTTTCCTATCCATATGCTTCAACCACTAAATTTTAAACCCATAAATAACATGCTGTACTGGTGAAAATCAACTAGATATGAAAACAAGGAGTATGAAATTTGCACCTTTTTCTTCTTTGTGGTTCTTTGTGCAAAATTGCTGGCATCAAACTCAGAAGTTCTTGATAACTCTGGACTCTGGAAACTACCACCAGCAATCTGAGTAAAACATAAAGACAAAATCGAAAGGCATGCTTCTCGGTGTGTTGATTCACCCATATCGGCTGTATGTAATTCCAATGCTAACAGCTTTATCAGCCATGCCCTCTGAATAATGACAATGAATTCATGTTAGTGCATCACTATAGCCAATATACAACTAACCATTCACTTCTATAAATGTATGGTGTCATCCAATTCTTAAGCTTAAAACCTTTGAAGCAAATAACCAAACAAATAAGTGATTACTCAGCTGCAAAATAAGAAATGATTATATGAACTCCAAGCAGAGTACGTACACTATCTTAAAAATTCAACTCCACAATGATAGTTAATCATAGGCAATTCAAAAAAAAATGTATTATACAGAATTACTTTTATTAATTACATGATATATATCCTTACAAGGCATAGACATCTACTATAGAACAAAGACACTAATACCAAAATAATGCAGAAGAAATTTGCTTTAATACCAATTTGATGCAACTCAAAGACGTCTGGTACTAGTGATACCAAATTGCTGAAGGATCAAAATTGAAGTCACAAAGAATTGGGACAAAAATTGATGGGGCAAGAAGGAAAAATACCTCAAATCGAGAAATAAAAAATACTAACATCAAGAATGAAAAGTCACACAGTGGAATATTACCAGGCAAAATTCAATTTACATTTTGACAATCAGGGACCTTTTAAAAAATCCAAGACAAATAGAATTGGAGACAACAAAGAAAAGGAATAGCATTACACGGAAAAGAACTCAACTAAACTAGCAAACAAATCAATATATAAATTGGGAAACAACCAAAGAAAATTAAACATATGCCAATATTTTCATACAATCCTAACAAGATAATTAGCAATTAAAATTCACATCAAATAACTTATCCCACCTAAACATGAGGGTTCCCAAAATCAACGTTTACAAAGATTCTTGTATAGGAATTTTGGAAATTCATATAAAGAATCTCTTTAAAGCCTTTAAAAAAATGAAAAAACAGTAAGAAAGATGAAACAGCCATTAACCCATGAATATGAACCTCGATATACAACACAAATTGTAATATTAAAAGCATAATAGCTTTCGGAATCTAAGAAACAGTAAGATGAAACTCATCAAAATTCTAGATACAATAAATAGATTAATAAGAACACACCATAACAATTGATGTAATCCTGTTTATTATCCATTTCAGACAAATATTTAGTCAAAAATGCATATGAACTAGAATTTTGTTTCTCAAACAGATAGAAATATTCACATATGGTAACCAAGTGCCCAACGTGACTATCTCTAAATTTTTTACAAGCGATCAATAGAATCAGAATGTCAGATCTGTACGTTGATATCTGACACGGGAGCAGAGTAGGTAAACACAGGAGCAGAGTGGGTGGATGAAGAGTCAAAATATCATAAAACAACATCAGCTTTTTGAACATAAAAACAAACGAAATTACAATTTTTAGGCATCTATCACTTTAACTGGACCTTTATTTTAATTGGGTTACAAGTAATGAATCATCACAACATATATTGTTTTGGAACACAATGGTTTGCATTTGATACAATCAATTTCCCATAAATTTGGCACTATATACCAGAAGCATTATAATCGCCAAAGAGTATTATCCACAAAGCCTAGTTGACTTAAGAGTAACAAGTTAAACATAAAATGACAAAAATAAGTATATCAAACAGGAAATAAAGCGCATAATCATACCAGCCTTACAAAAGATAGGTAATAGAATAATGACTTTCCATATCAAGAATATTTAGTTTGAGTAGTATAACTGTTTCAATGCACCAAATAAAAGTAGAACAACAAGTACACAAATATAAATGGATAAAATTGAGTCAAAAGCAGGTTTCCACTATTGAAATATTACTTTTGCATGCAACAGAAAAGGTTTACACCGTCACACTACCAATATTGAACACTGAATATTTTGAATTTATGTGAAAGAACTAACAAAAAGTAGAAAAAGCTATCATGCAAAACTTAATAGATCTTCATGAAAGATTGAATGGAAAGTGGTATGTGGTTGAGACACTGCCAAAATGTGATATATGATAGAGCAAAACATATACAAGTTATAAGGCTGTTTGTGTGATTCAATTAAAAAAACCAAAATAAACATTCACAAAGATGCATAACATGAGGTATATATATATATATATATCAGTGTTCCGTATTGGTAGTGAGACTAAGGAATCCACATAAAATTACTTTTCATCTATGAGATAACATAAAAAATAAATCAACCTTCTATAGAAAGCTAAATCTATCCCATAACACTTTGGACACTTAAAATAGAAATCCATATAACATAAAACACACAGCGGGTAGCAATGAATATTACTCAATCAGATTAGAGAAAAAAAGTATTCAAGATTATCACATTTACAAAAAAACATGACATTTTGAAAACATATATATATATTTCATAAACCGCATAATATACCTACCAGGAAGGCCGAATCCATATAAAATGACTTTTCAATCTATCAAAAAAAAAATCAACCTTCTATAAACCTACATCTATCCCATAACAAATCCCAATAATTAATAATAGCAATCCATATAGTCTAAAACATGGAGCACGTAGCAATGAATACTCAGATTAGAAATTATTTTTCTATTAGACTCCAAATTCTATTGATCAACAACATTTGATTCCACTTGATTTTTATTAATGAAAAAACTAGCATAAACCTGATTTGCAGTTGCATATCCAATATCCAGTATGATTTCAATGTTATTGGGTTATAAATTAGCCTTGATGCATATTGGGAATGCATATGCAATATCGATGAGGCCACTGCATACACATGTACAATATCAAAATTTTAGATAATGATCTCCATGCAATTAAACGAAACCTTTCAAGTAATCTCAATGCTTATCTCAAAAGAACAAGCAAATAGCATCTCTTCGAAAATCAGTGTATAGCATTGACTAAAAATTATCCTTAGAAATTGTCAAATCTGACCTAACATCAGTATTAGACAGCCCTCAACTGGCTAAGCTCAGGAGGAATATAAAATAAAAGAGAGAGAGATAGGGAAAGAGAATGTGAGAAACAAAGACATCATATTAAATTTACTTAAATTCATCCAAAAGATGGAAATCAGGAAAGATAAAAATAATAATAATTTATATTACAGTTTTATTTTCCATTAAAGAGTTGGAGCTTGAACATGACCCAAAAGAAATCAATTTGATAAAATAGAAGAGAAAGCTTTCTTCAAACTTTCTTTTCCTAGAACTTTCCCTCCAAAAAACTGCATATCTCCTCTCAACCTTTTTCTTTTCCTCATTTTAATCTCTCAAAGAAACAGAGTTACAGAACCCAAGGAATCCATCCCAAACTGCTAGATTAAATATATTCAATCATGTTGAGCAAATGACAATAAGATAAGTGCCAGTCAAAAACTCAACCAAATTCTACTTGAGGCACCACTCAAATGAATGAATGTAAGAACCATCCTGATTGTAAAAAGTAATAATAAACAATGTCTAGACACTAAAAGGAGGAAGTATGGCAGGTACCTCATGAAGCATGCTCACTCTAAGAGACTGATTATGACTTCTTTTGGGCAGTGGGTTTGTACAAATTGTATCCAAATGCTTCAAGATCAAAACACAGATTAGGAATAAAATAGAGAAATTCCAACTTAGCCTCAAATAAATGACAAATGAAGAACACCTTCGAGAAGAAAAGGTATTTCTTTGTACTCAAAAGATACATTGTTGGACCACTTGTTAGGGGATCCGTGCACAATTCATAGAGAAGCTGCAATAGGAAAAAAAATTATCATATCTAAAGAAAATGTTATTCTAACTTGAGCAGAAATATAGTGAGCCAAAAAAAAAATAATGGCATTCCGACCTGAAAACCAAATTCATGCAGTAAACTGTTAATATCTGGCCTCGAAAGTTTTTCCAGATTATCAAGAATAACCTTCAAACAGCTGCACTAATCCATCAATACTAAACAATATGCCATCATCAGACACAAGAAACTATACACTTGTTTATTGTACCTGTAATGAACTTTTGGCTGCAAGATGCTCTGCTCAACAGGACTATCAGTGTCAAACCTAAGAAGCAAATGTGCAACATTTGGGGCTGGCCGATTTATGTTATCAATAAGAAGCTGAAAAAACAAGAGAAAATTAAGAAAGGAATGCAAGGAATAATTGCTACAGGAATTATAGTTTTACTATACTAACACCAATACAGGAAAAAAAATAATGAAGTACCTGCAGAATAAGAACACCAAGATCATCTTTAGCATTCTCGATGCTCTCGCACTCTTGGAAGCGTGATTCCAAACAAGCTGCATAATCCTCAACAAGACATTTAGCAGCATTTGATTTTAACAGTAACTGTACGAGGCCAATCATTCTAGAACTGTCAAGGACAAACTTAGATGTAAATCCTCAAGCATATGAACCAAACAGGATTCTTGACAAACAATCGTTCAGAAATTTCAAGCGCCGTAAGAATAAGAGTGTCAAGCTTAAAAATGGAAATTTATATGATGGTACCTGAGTAATCTCATGATTTTTATAGAATTTTGCTGAATTTGAGGAGAAAAATCATATCGGATGTACTCCAGAAGTGTGAAAATCCAGTTAGGGTTTTGAGATAGAATGACGTCCAAAGGCTGTGCAATCAAAGAAAATAAGGTAAAAACAATGACATCGAATGGGAGAAAATGGCCAGATAGGCATAGATTAAAACCTGATGCAGAGGGCGCCAGAAATCAGCAAGAAATATATCTCTGTCCATAACAAGGACAAGGATTTCAAGAGAGAGTTTTACAGCTTCCTCTAATAGCTGACCGTATGATTGACTAGTCCTCTCAGAGATAATGATGTCAGCACCCATTGAAATGATGCTCATGATGTTACAGAAAGCAGTTTTACCACTCATGAAATCCTGCAGGAAGAGCTACATTCTTAAAACTCACCGAGACAGAACTACCAGAGTATATAAACTAATTTTAATTTAGGAAAAAACCTGATAGTTATAGTTTAAAAAAGGAACTTCCAAGAAAAACAACCAAAGAAGGGTGAACCTAAAGAATGGGTATGTTATAATCATCTTAGCAGTCATTTTCAACTCAAAGATAGTTCTTTTTAACACAAATATACTTCAACACTCTACCTAAGACTCACAGGAAGTCTCTAGTATGATACTTCAACACATAAACAAAATTTTTCAACTTAAAAGTACCTAGAAAGTCCACACGATACTACTTAGAAGCCTTTGGTATAATTTTTTTAAGCCAAACGTACTTTAAGCTATCAAGGCGATAAACCATTTTCAACTCAAAAATAACATTTTAGACCAAAATTCATTAAACATTCCACTTAACAGTCCTAAATAGCCTACAGTATGTGCAAAATAACCTCTTGGGTGATCAAGATAATTTGATATTTTCAATAACAAATCATACACTATACTTGAGGCTCACACAAGATTTGTATGATATTTTAAATGATATATTTTGGATCATAGAAGAGATTTTAGAAAATCACCTTGATGGTTATTTTATAACAAGAAACAACAGGAAATTCCATTTGGGATTCTCAGTAAGGCTCTATTGTTAATTTCTAGGCAAAATAACATGCTTTGAGTCACAAAGGTGATTTACGAAAATCACCTTAACATTCGACTGGGGTTCACAAGAAGATTTTGGTATGGTCTTTTAATCAAAATGGCATATATTGGATCATAAAATAGATATTAAAAAAATGACCTTGATAATTTTATAATCAGAAACAACTGAAAACTTCATTTATAACTCTCAGGAAGGCGCCATTATGACTTTCTGGGCAAATTAACATGTTCTGAGTCACAAAGATGATTTATGATTTAATCACTTTAACACCATTTTGAACTTAAATACCTAGATATTGTACATAAGACTCCTAGGAATTCTTTGGAACCCTTGTCATAGTTAACATGATAGGTTTTCAAGAAAATTATTTTAATGACCATTTTCCAATAAAAAACACTAATACTCTCCAATTAAGGCTCCCATGAAACCTTAGTTAATTTATTGGGACAAAATTGATTGATTTGGGCCTTTTTTTAAAAAAAAACCTGGATGACTGTCTTGTTGCAACTCAAATGTAGTTTATGGTTATACGTCAAATTCTCAAATACCTTCAAATAAATAAGTTTTTGGCCCACAACGAAAAAGCTTGGTTGTCAAAATGATTTTAAAAGAGGAATTTAGCTTGGCAAATTAGGGTTATTTAGGTATTTGAAGGGAGGTTTGTGAATTAAGCATTTTGAAAGGTCAAGAAACTCAAACTTCAGATGTGTCCATTGGTAAATTTGCCAACCAAAATAATAACACTCTACCTAGAATCATCTAATCTTAAGGTTTATGAATGGCATATTGAAATGTATTCTGTTAATGAACAAATCAAGAAACATACTACGTTTATGCAGCTTGGATTGATGAATATCAACACCTTTGTAGCAAATATTTGGAATCAAGTACATAAATTTTATCCTCCATGAGCTCCATACAAGGTCATATCACTTCTTATATTTAAATTAATTAAATCACTTTTATTACACTGACTAATAATTTCTTTTGTCCCACTTTCCCTTTTAAAACTTTACAGTATAATCTTCCTTCAACTCTAAAAGATTTTACTTATCTCACTATAGAATCTATTGCTCATCTTCCACTCTATTAGAGTTTTACCTAATCCTTCTTGAATCTCACTATAGTATGTTTTATTTTATCCTTCGAAAAATCTCAACACGTCTATGACAAGACTAATGCTTTTTATGTGTGTGGGTGGGGTTGGTGGCAATGGACCATTGTGGCTCTTGCTGAAAATGTTAAATGTGCACCATATATCCAATCATAATTCATAAACCAACAAAAGAATTTTTAGCATATAGCAAAAATTTATAATTATATTACTTATATATAATACATTCAATGTCCATTTACTAATTATTATGGAAAAATGGTGCAGCGAGCACCTTGATGTCACAAATACAGGTTATGTAAGATGCTAAAGCTTTTGTACAAAGATCATGTCAGATTCTCAATAATGTATAATGTTATTGCGATGAGCCTTCAGCAAGAAAAGAATGTAGCAGCAAGCATACTGTCCAAACTTCATACGAGACTAGTAAGTCAAGATTTCAAGAAAAGTAAGCTTGACTGCATAAACCAAGTAATAGGATGAAAGTTAGAGTGAAACACTTCATCCATCTATACAAAAAACACCCAAAGCAAAGGTGGGGATCTGGCTGTATTACCACATTGTTTATAAAGTGAAATATCCATCAACTCAGTAATTAGCAACTAAATTCTAAATCAAAAATATTTATATCATTTTCAAAACACATACTTTTAGAAGTTCTAATGCAGGGATCTGGCTGTCAATTGTAGATGTATCTGCCACGCCCGGTGACAATGACATGTGATTAGCTTTTCCAGACTCCTCTTGGTTTATATTATACATTTTCAGAACCCTGCAAAATCATAATTGTAGTCCAATCCAAGGTTACACAATTGAGCAAGAGAAAAACATATCAAAAACTTAGCAGCTATAGTTTTAACAACCCAATAAATGTGAAAAAGAAGTATACTACAGAACTATTTGCCTTGTTGTTACACTATAAGGAACTGAATCCAAGTCACATGTAAATATAGGTAGAATCAGTAATGTCATTGGAATAGTGTAACATGAAGCGTATAGAAACAATATAAGAAAAGACTGTTTGGCCAAAAGGCATTTGGCTAGGTAAGATGTGATTACAAATATGGAACCATACATCAATATCACTCACATTTGGAAGTGCTGAAGGCAAGCAAGGACTAGTTGCCATTTCTCATAAGGGTCAGCATATGCCCTCTGAGGAAAAGGCCCAAAAACATGATCATATACAAATCTGAAGATACCAACAAATCTGCAAGAAAGTATAACATCAGCAACTTAGCAAGACCTAATGTCAACCAGTTCAGTAACATTTAGTACAAAAATTTATCAGGTTGAAAAAGGATAACACCTTCGCCCCCGATCACTTTGATCTTGCTCTTGTGCAATAAGAGTATTTAACAAGTTCAGAAATGATATAGTTGATGGATACCGCTCCCTCCTTGCTTCAACTTCGTTTAGCTCAAATTGCATGTCATAAATCTGCGGCATAAAAAAAACATGCAATAGAAAATAATTCTTTATGACACCAACACAAAATAACTGCAAGCAAATAGATCAGAATTTCATAATCTTGATATAGCAAGAAAAGAGATGCTAAAGCATTTCACTTCATATCCCAACATTCAAAAATCACATCCTGATCAGAAGTTCATTCATGATAAATGAAACAACTTGCACACAAGATGATTTTTTAGAGTTGAGATACAAAAATAGAAGTTCAGCCCCATAAATTCATAAACTACATTCACAATATGAGGAGACAAGGAACGCTGAACATGATGGCTTTTTAAGAAGCATAATTACCAAAATCAGTATTCATATCACAATTGGTTAGTCAAAGAGCTAATATAAATTTGAATCAGCAGGAAAAAAACAAATGAGAAAGACATCAAACATCATATATGAGATTATAATAGATATTTTAAATTTTTAAGAATGTCTAATGCATATCCAATTATTAATATGGATCCATTCATTGAACATTTATCATAATTTTAAGTTGGCAACCTAATGCAACTCTCCTCCTTTATCAAGGCTTGAGACAGGTCATGACTGGTTCGTCATGGGCAGAGTTATATCCAATTATTAATAATGAAATATAATTTATTAATATGAATATATTTAATGTTATCATAGTGCACGGTTGTTTGCAGATGACATTATTTTGGTTGATGAGACATATGAAGGACTAAATACTAAGTTACAATCTTAGTGGGAGATATTGAAAGTTAAAGGTTTTAAGTTTAGTAGAATATATATAGAATTTAAATTAAGAGGTAGTAATAGACGTAACAAGATAATTATTAAGAGAGGGAAGGATGAGTTACCTATAACTGAAAGTTTTAAGCATCTATGATTGTTTTTACAAAATGATGGAGGGTATGACAAAAACGTTTTACATAAAATACAAGTAGGATAATTGAAATAGAGGAGGGTGTCGGCTATTCTTCGTAATGTACCTCTAAAATTTAAAAGAAAGTTATATAAAAAGGCGATACCTACTATATTATATGGAACTGAATATTGGATTATAAAGCGAGCACACAAGTAAAAGATGAAAGTCACAAAGATGAGGATGTCATGGTGGATGTGCGGGCATACTAGGAGGGATGGGACTAGTATTAAGAACATTAGAGAAAGTTAGGTTGCACCTAGGAAATATATTAGGGCAATCAATAGATACCCTAATTAGGTGATATGAGACAATGACAAATATGCACATTAATTGAGAAAGAGGAAGAACATAGAAGACTTAGTTAGCAAAAAAAAATATGGATAAAATTCATTTAAATATAAATAGGATATAACAAAAGATTGAGCCCAATGAAGAAGGATTCATATAGCCGACCTCATTTAGTGGGATAAAAACTTAGCTGCTGTTGTTGTTATAGTATGAATATAAATAATAAAAAGATTATAACAAGTACAAAATCATAATTTCAGTATAAATTGTTAAATAAAACTAAATTGTTAATATATATACACTAATAAAAGTGTTATTATTTAATGTATGATGTTTTAGGGCTCAGCCACATCCCTAACTAAATTTTAGTTGAAGGAATGGAAGTTTTAAAATAGTTGTTGACCAATAAAAATTATTATGTTCTCTCAATGAGCAAGGGAAAGAAGAATAAAGTATAGAGTCTGGGTTATGGCAAGATTGAATATCTTATGATCTAAGCTGTGAATTATAGCAAGGCCATGCAATTTTGTTTTAAGGAAAACGATAAGAACTCTTAAATTATGTTTGATGCACCATAATAATGTATATCTCTAGGGGTGGGCATCGGTCGGTTTGGTCCGGTTTTACTCTACTACGGTTCGGTTTTTTCGGTTTTAAAAATTTCTAATCAAAAACCAAACAATTTTATTACGGTTCGGTCCAGTTTTTTTTAATACGGTCCGGTTTATACAATCGGTTATATACGGTTTATATAATGAATTAAATTGATTTTATGCGACTACAAATATTAGTTTAGAGACAAAAAAAATATTAATTTATTAAAATAGTTATGAATTTAAAATTGAAATAAAAACCAAAATATAAAAAGAGTAATACTACAATTTTATTATCTTATAGCAATAAGTAAATATGTAAAGTGATAAGTAAAAAATTAAAAATGATTAATGGCCCACTCCCTTTGTATGACCCAATATCCATAAAAAAACATATTTAAGTATAATACGGCCGGTTCGGTTTATTTGGTTTTTTAGGAGTCAAAACCGTAAACCGAACCGAATAACCGAAATTTAAAAAATTTAAACCGAAACCGGCCGAAAAAACCAAACCAAAAAAACCGGTTTTATTCGGTTCGGCCGGTTTTTCCGATTTTAACCGAATTATGCCCACCACTAGATATCTCCCAAGAATGCAAACTCTATTTGTGACCTTGTCAAATTGTTATTTTCAAATGAAATTCAATACATTCTACAATAGAATAAGATTTATTATATCATTCAATATAGAGTTTCAATCAACTGTAGAAATGATATGATTTTGGCACCATGACATGCTGATATTTAGTAAGCTTCAAAGCATACTAAGATCAACTAACATGAGTTTTAATAAATTTCTGACATTAAGTTTGTTTCTCTCTAATATAAGGTTCTAGCAATAAAAAGTGAATTATAATATTGACAAAAAAAAATAGTTCCAAGACATAAGAAGAATCCCATCTATTTATCTTACTAATAGCAAAACAAGTGTGGTGCAAAATCATCTAAGAGAATTTGATCTTTAAGCATAGATCAAACTTATGACTCAAATTAAATGATGCTCTTAGAACATTTCATATTAGAGCTAGTTTCTCCATATGTCCCTAAATATATCACAATTACCCATTGGAAGTTGGAGTTGTATAACCATAATAGGAATTGGAACAGGCATAGGTGTTCCTCTTCCTCTCCCCTTTCTATTTGTAGTGTTCCTATTTGTTTGCAAACGAAATTGAAGGATGAATCACAGAAGGGATATTTGTTCCAAATGGTACCAACCGCAATAAGCCTTGTCTTGATTGATACCACTAAAATTGTGCTTCATACAATACATTTATTCATGTCATAACAGTACCTATATTGATTGACTAAATTATCAAGATCAGCACTTAAAACATGCATCAGAACAAGGCAGAAATCCTCTACTGCATTGAACCAGCTTAATATGCTCAAACAATAGGCACCAGTCTTCCAAGAACATGTATTCCTTATGACCATTTCAGTTAGACATGAAAATTCCACTCATTCAACATAACCACCAATACGGATCAAGTAAAGATGAAATTCTACTAGTTATTCAAACAGAAAACACAATGCTGAAAAGATGATCATATTCAACCCCTCTGTGTTCCTCGAGATAGGACAAGAAATTGATTAAGTTTGCCCTGATAACATTACAAACTCCATCTTGTCTATTTCAGATAAATGAATAAGAAATATTAGCTACTATCCAGGATAGCGCCATTAATTGAAAGAAAACTAACAGTTGAAACTACAGGAACTGCAGTAAATAAATTCCAGTGATCAAAAAATCTAGCACAGATAAGATCCATATTCCAGGGCATCCAAACATCCAAGTAAGACAAGATTCCAACAGTATACAATGATGATCTTAAAAACATTTGTCTGTCTTCATACAGTCAAACAAAATCTTCAAGAATACAGATGAAAGATGGGTACAGGAAAAGAGGGAGAGTACCTGTGAAGGTACATGCTGTCCAATAGGGCTAAAAGGAGCAACAGCAACAGGTAGGTCATATTGTTCAAGGTAATTCCAGATGGTATCCTTTAAGGCAGGAGAGACTTTGATGAAAGATGCAATAGCATTTCGCAGAGCACCCTGCATAGAAATTTAAATATTCTAATATATGTTTAAAAAGAGCAAATAAATTTCAAGAATTATAATAGGTAATAGCTTGTAACCTTTAAATATGGTGGCACATTCTCATAACCAAGGAGCTTGAATAAGGGCTCAATGTCTTGAAACCATCTCCTCCTTTCAGAAGGATTGCCATTTTCAACCACCTATCACGGTTTATTATTAGTCAATTCTGATAAATGAAAAAATAAAACATTCAGGCTAAAAATTAAATAACTTGATAACAATGTTAACAGATGTTGGAATATTAACTCAGAACACATTGACTAAATAATAAGAGATACAGGCCACAGGGTAAATGTAGCGTAAATTCCCGGACATCAACATTCTGAACTAAGTAAAAGAAAAGCAAAATAAACCACATGCACTGAGAAAATCCAGCAAACATGGAGTTTCTTCACAAGAACTTATGCTATGAAAGAATCAGAAGTTTAAAAGATAAATCCTAAATATGTTATAATGTTGCTGTACAGATTTGCAATATATTTCCACAAGTCATAGTTACTCCCCATGCCAAATCAGTTAGCCCATCAATCTTATTTGGACAAATGCAATGCAACATATTACTGTCTAACACGTCTCTGAGGTCAGTAATTTGAACTGTATACACATAACAGACAATCCAAACTACTAATTACAGTAATACAATATCATAAATATTTCAGGTACTCCATTCACTTTGTTCTAAAAAATGATTCAACCTTAACTATCAAAACAAGAAATTTCCTTCAATTAATGCCTATAAGTTAATACCTTCAAAAATAGTCAACTGACAAAGGACATAAATATTCATGCTTCTCGACCTATTAAAAACATTGACTAAAATAGTTTCACAATTAAGAATATGAACAAATGAAAATAGTTCTTTCATCATTCCTGTTTAATACAATAATGAAACTAGAAATTATTAGCAGAAACTATATGCAAAACTAAAACCTGTATTTTTGCTTCGACTCAATGGCATTATGCACAAAAAACTTCAAATATAAAAAAAAAGGTAGAGAGCAAGGCGTTGAGTTTGATTGTCCTAAGTTCGTATCTTTTACAGAGAGATCCTTGCGTAGTTAAATAAAAATTATCTAAATAAAAGAGGACGAACATCATTCCCATCCTCCAGCATAAAAGGCTGCCTAATTTAATGCCTTTCCTGAACCCAATTTGCATATCTTGGGAACTTTAGGAAGTATGAAACAGAAAGTTAGACTCACGAAGTAGAAGTATGCTAATAAAACAAGCCAAGTCATATCTTTTTACAACATTAAACTTTGCAACTTTGCCCTTCCTCAATAATACTGAAACATGATGATTATGAGAAGAAACAGATTCAAGCTTATTCTAGAGGAGGATTAGTAAGTTTAATCCCTACATAGTTTCCTATAGGGCTGTATCTATTTGCGCATTGTATTATCATCATCTTACATAGATTCCTATATATTAGAGTATTTAAAAATAGGCCTCCAACACTCCCCTCAAATTGGTTGAAGAATGTTATCCTCTCATGAGAAACTGGATTAGAAGAGATGTAAATGGCACCATGCTTGTACAAATGTGGCTTTATTGATTTAGCACTAGATTTGCCACAACCATCGCTGAAGCTTCTAATTCTGATGCACACTGCAGAATCTTGGAAATCTCTATTTTTTACTGCAGTTGAAGGCAAACTTTGTTGTAAGTTAGACAAAACCTTTGTCAACCTAAATTCACAGTCATCTGAATTTCTCTTTTTTAGATTCAAAGATGATATGGATTGGATGGGGGTCCACTGTTTATATAAAATAGTTTGCTTATTATAGATCTTGGAGTAGAGAGGAGCATTTAGAGAGAGTTAATCTCAAATCAGTGCCAATTTGAGTTAGAATTCATGAATTACCTCTTAGATATATAGAATCAGTGTCACTAAATGAATTTTTTCCTGATCTTTCATTGTTAATCAAGCCTTCTTTGATCTCTCTTCCATGATGAATATGTGTATTTGTCATGGTCTCGATCCCCTACTATAACATCATAAGTCCAATGACATAAGAGGATCCATATCCCACTTAGTGAGATAAAGGTTGTTGTTTGTTGTTGTATGCTTTTGAACAATTCCATCTAGCTGGAATACACACTATGGAGTTCAAACAATTAGTGAGATACAGTAACAGATGCCAACTAATTCAATCTTTCCATATATCATCATCAATATAATCCCAAGGAAACATAGAATGTCACCTTACAAAAAAAAACACAGCAGTTCCATAAACATGTAAGCATTGTGATTAGTTAATTACTAAACTGAAAAAGTAAGAACTAGATGGGTGCTAAAATGGCCAAACCTTCTGTAGAACATTTAGATATCCAACAAGGGCTTGTGCATCACCTTCCTGGATATCAGGGAGCAGATTTCCAGAGGTTTGTAGAGCTTGTTTGAACATACCATCATATATAGACAAGCAATCAAACAAAGTACTCCATCCAATTGACCGGAAGATTTTACCATGCAGGAGCTCATATACTTTTGAAGCGCCTTCCTCTGTGGAAGCCTGGGTAAATACACAACATAAATACTATTTACACAATATGATCATGACATAAAGAAGCCATTTCTAGCATACCAAAGTACCGAGGAGCTTCAAAAATGCTACAAGGGTGTGTATATTAGTATGATCCTCCCCAGCAAAGTGTATAAATGCCCACAGCTCTTCATTTCCATATAAAAGCTCCGGTTCTTTCTGAGAAGATGAATTATAAGGAACTGCATTAGCATATCCAAAGAAACTAAAAGAAATAAATTGAAACAAAATCTCAAAGTCTTCATTAGCAGATCAAACAAGGCAAACCCATCAAGTTAAAAAATAAATAAATACATAAATAGAACAAACAGGCATCTAAAATTAGTAACTGCGTGCACACTTAAATCTGCTATGCAGAAACAAAGCGCGCGGACAATAGATTGAAGTACAAATCAATATAGGTTACCACAATTGCAGTTGTATTTTTCTTTACCAGGAAATTGTGATGGCTTGTTGGTTGCAAATCCAGATCCTGCCAACTTATTTTGTATCGTTTATGAAGAAAACATAAGGAAAAAACAAATAGGAAACAATAGAGGAAGAGTGGAAGTAGTGGCACATGCAGAAAAAGGGCTTAATAGACAAAACTCATCAATTCCACCTGCATATTCACCTTCCAAAAAGAAAATAAAGCTATCAACATCTTTACAGTTGCTTGATGACCATGGCTATAAGCCAATAAGAATCTTAATTAGTTCTTGGCTACAATGAGTTCTGCAAGTTTGTGGTAAAGTTCAACCCAGGCATGGCAACATAAGCTCATTCAAGAACATGCATCAGTCAAGGTGACAATAGGAAAAAAAAAGAGAGAGAAATTAATCTGTTATATTTAGAATCTTAGAAATTTTGGAAAGCACAATCAAATCTAGAAAGAAGATAGACTAACATTAAACAAGCAAAAAAAAAAAAAAAAAACCAAAAAAAATACCTGATAAATTTCGCTGATGAATTCTAAAAGTGATACAAATGGCTCATAACCAATATCCAAAACTTGCTTACTGCTAAGAGTTCTATCTCCAGACAAGAGATATGGGCTAATGGCACTCATAGCTTTATCCTTCATATCTTTCACCTACACCAGAATAAACGACATGGTTAATATCAAACTTGTGATATAAAGTGGATATTGTGAATGAAAAAAAAAACAGTATGAATGAAAAAAAAAAACTTAATTATTCCACCTTTTTAAGATCATCACGACACCATAACCAGCTAAATCAATGTTCATTCAAATTGACTCTGATGTCAGTATAGAAAATTAAAAGAAAAAAAAAACCTGCTAGGACAAACACCAATTTGAGATTCACCAAGCGAGAATAGCAAAGAAAAATTGTCCAATAACCTACTACAGACACCACAAAGTTAAAGCTCAAGTGTGAAAGGACTGGCATTCTCAAGGCTGATTGAGCAAATTAAATTTAAGTCTTCTAATTTTAATAAGAGCTATTGAAGGGGAGCCTTGACACAACGGTAAAGTTGTTTCCATGTGACCTAGAGGTCACCGGATTGAGTCACAAAAATAGCTTCTTGCAATACAAGATAAGGCTGCATACAGTAATCCAATGTGGTTGACCCTTCCCCATGACCTCGCATTGACGAGAGCTTCATGCACCCAGCTGCCATTTAATTTTAATAAGAGCTATTGATCTTCTACATTTTGCGCCAAATTCAATCAAAAAGCTTCTACTGGGTTATCAATGTCATTGATGATGTGTGTGAAATTATGAACCATTTCAATTTATTTTCCTTCCACCCACAATTTGGCTTGTTATATTTCCTAAAGCTTAAAAGAACATTACTATTGCTATTACGATGAATAAATCAATGTACTATATATTTAGCAAGTTCAGGATCAAGAATTAGAAGCAAATACCATGTTCTGTTGCTTAGACATTTCACAAGTGTTTAATGCTAAAACCCTAACAAAAACAAACTCTCCATAACCACACCATGGACTATTTCAAAGGGGGTAATTTATTACGGTTATAAGAGCCCACTAGACAATGCAATGAGTGAATAACTTTAAGACTTATGAAAGCATACGAGACATGTAGTAGAGAAATTTCTTATGGACAAAGTAGCTATAGTTGTCTCCTGACTCTCACATCAGCTGGAATTCAAAGGAAAAAAAAACATTATCCAATGATGTTTTAAAAGATAAAAAGTAGAAGTCTGTAATCAATCATGGAGAATGACCTTCCACAATTAACATATATTAATTCCTTTAAATATTGAATACATCGTTTTTTTCCAATAATTATTGTGAAATTGTTCACTTAAAAACAATAATAGCATGTTTCAGAATTTGGAATAATTTTCACATCTGAAGCTGTCCATTAATCCTACTACTCCTCCCTTTGCTCATGAGGCAGAACTCTTAAAAAACATATTTTCCTTCATTTGCTAGCTACTGAAAGTCCCAATCAAAGATGCAGCTACAATTTCATTAAACTATGCTTCTCCCCAAAATGTTCTTTGTCCATACCAGCCACCAATGCATATTGAAACTTTATGCTAATTGACTGTTTTTACAAATCCATCACATGTACAATTTGTAACGAATCTAGCACCCAAGGTTTAAAATCCAGCGTCCACCTTAGCATCCTCATCTCCGCAACTCTCATCTAATACCTCTCCTTTCTAGAATTCTCCATATAATTTTTTTGAACTCTATCATAAGCTTTTTTTAAGTCTACGAATACAATGTGTAGATCTTTCTTTGGTTCCCGATACTTTTTAATTAGTTGCCTAAGAAGATATATAGCTTCTATTGTCGACCTTTCAAGCATAAATTCCAATACTTTAATAATAATTTAAATTATTCTATATATAAATTTAGTTTAATTTGAAACGGATCAAAATAAATCCAAATTAAATCTAATTTGAACCTACTTGACCCTGCCATGTCTATTTGGTGACTTGAGTTAATCCTAAATTTCCTTTTAGTTATTACTAAGCATCAAACTTTTCATGAGATAAAATAAAAAACTGAATTCAACATTTAATATCTCAATTATTATTCAATAATAAGCATCTATAGCAATCAAATTTTTTTTAAAAAAAATTAATTAATATATTTTATATTTAAAAACTTCAAAACCGAAGTAGGGCACAATATGGTCCAAAAATTGTATGATTCCGGTCATAAACTAAAACCTTAGCACATCTCAAAATTTTAAACCCTGCTCCTTTACATAATTGAAGTTCAAAAACATTGCAAACAAAAATTCTTTTGTATTCTTTTCCAATGAAGAAAGATAACCAAAGGAACGAATCTGCAATTAAGTCTTCATATATTCCCAAGTCCCTTACCCTCCTTGTGAAGAGAAAATTATTTTACCTTTATTATAAATTCTTTTATGCACTATTGCCTATTGCACATAGAGAAAGTTGCATCCTATATTGAATACAATGCTAAACATAAATTAATTGGTTTTTTAGTTAATTTTTTTATTATGCCTGCAGATTAACATACAATGTGCAAAAAAATAAACAATAACCCATATAGTCTGAAAGCTAATAGATAATATAGCTAAAAGAAAATAAAAGTATTACTGACCTTGTCCCTAGAAAGAGGATATGAAAGAAAGCACATCATCAACTTATGCAGATAACCATTGTACATGTAGATTATATGTTCATCCTGGTTCTGTGGTAACAAGTTGAAAGATCAGCATATTTCTGAAAAGCATCAATAGAAATAGGAAAAGGCAAATACATATATACTGAATTGATTCCGATAGACTTTGTAAAGTATTCATATATAACAAGAAACAAAACCAGAGGTCTTGAACAAGATAATAAGAACAATTAAAACCAAGAACAAAATAAGCATGCAACATTTTAAGAAAACCATTACAATAAGAGAGCCAAAAAGAAAAACTTCCAAGATTAGTGAAACTTAGATCCATCAAAGGGGGGTAATATATAATTATGCTGCTTCAAACCTTATTGTGCTGAGTTCAGGAAAACAGAGTGATTATAACATAAACCTGGTATGCAGCCGTTTGGAGAACTCCAGAAAGAAAAAATCGGAAAACATTGTGGGAACAAACATGCTCCAAGCAGGAATGAAAATCAGCCAAACCAATAGGTAATGCACCCAAAGTGGCTCTTGAGCTACTTCTTTCTTGAACTATCATCACATGTATAATCCATCCAAATCTAACACATTCTATGAAACCCTCAACATTTGGATCATTAATAGGAGCCATTACCTACAATAGTAAGAGTGATAAAACCAGTTAGTATCCAGGTTGTAGATATATGAGAAAAGAGTAAGAAGCAAAACCAAGAGTATATTAGTTAACCAGATCATGAAATTCATGTCCAAATGATGAGTCATTGAACAACTTGGAGGGTTTCTCAGGAGCTGTGTTGAGCGCATCGGTGATAAGGCTAATAATAAGAGTAAAAAGAAGACTGAATGTAATCTGCAAAAAAAAACATCATATTACTGCCTTATTAAATGGTATCCTGGATTAAAGAGACCCACATGTGGCGATGAAGAAATAAGAGATATCTGAGTATTAATTCAGCAAAAAATCAAAGTTTCACTCAAAACCTGAAGATGTATAGTACTACTATTAGCTTCAGCACAGCAATCCTTCAAAAGTGAAAACACATCTTTTACATCCTTTGGTGCTGCAATCAATGAAAAAAACAAGAACACATCAAATCGAATGACAAAAATTCACAATGGGTTTAAAGGTAAAGTTAGGACATTATCCCTTGAGAATCTATATAAGGCTGTGTATCTACAAGACAAGGCATCAATACCAACTATTGGATAGGATAAGTAGATTTATCCAAATTGAACTCTATATTTATATGAAAGATTATTGAAGATCTTCTAGACAAGCTTCAAAATTTTTGTTCAATCCACTGACCAGCATGTGAAACCTATGCAAGACCACAAAACAAAAAGGTATCCATTGTTCCACAAGTAAGCTCCACAAGCGGCTTTCACATTCTGACTAGAGATTCACCTGCTGCCCCAGGTTTCAGTGGCATTATGGTTCAATTTGTGAGTTCAGAAAAACAAAGGAAGATTTCACATGTCCTTCAGCATCTTCGAATCAAGAGGAAGAAGGTGCATCACTTAAAGATTGAAGAGCAAGGAGCTGAAGGGATAACATTTGGTAGCACATGCTATCCACCTGACGTAGTAATTAAAATGTTGGCCAAAGAAATGGACAGAATAAACTTATTGTTTGTCTATGCATCAAAATTAAACAAGAACAACTAGGGCCGTAAACGATCAAAGTCAAGCCAAACTTTGGGTTGTTCGATTTTGTTTGATAAGGTAACGGAGTCAAACCAAGCCAAGTCTAAAATAAATCAAGCCGTTGAAATGGTTGTTGAAGCTTGGCTTGCTTTCCTTATTAATAAGTTTGACTCGTTTAGATGTTATCAAGCTCTAAATTCAAGTTTGTTTGATTGTTTAAAACTTTTACATTTCTTAAGTTTGGCTGGTTGGTGAGCTTGCTAGATATTATAAGTTTGTTAGTTCGTTTTGAGAGTTTTTTTATTTGCAAATTTGATAAGAGCTTTGTTGATGGACCTGATTCACAAACTTTATTCATGGAGATCATTCATGAACATTGTTTAAGAAAAATCACAAGCTCTACTCATGAACATTAATGAGTTAAACATATGCGTGTTCAAGCTTGTTCATATTTAGTTTAAGGAGTTTTCAAGTTTATTCATTTAATTGACACGGTGTATTTTGAACGAATAAGTTGTTGAACACCGACCTTGCTCGTGAATATTATGTTCATTTATAGCCTTGACAACAATAAATAATCTTTTATCCAATTAAGTAGAGTCGGCTATTATAGATATTCTTACACAATTGGTCTCGATCCAATACTATATCATCTATATTCAAATGAATTTTATAATGTTTTATCATTACTAACTAAGCTTTCTTTGGTTTCCCTCTTCCTGAATTAATGTGTGTATTAATCATGCACTCAAGTCTCAAATAGTTTATTGATCGTTAAAGTACATATCTATATATCTTAAATGCATCTTTCGAAGTTTTGCATCAATATGTGCAACCCTAATTTTTCTTTAATATTCTCAATTTTTATCTCGTTCATCCTCATATGTCCACAAATCAACCTTAATATTCACATTTATGCGACTCATTTTTTGCTCATGTATCTACTTCATAGCCCAACATTCAACTCTATATCAAACACTCTCTTCCATTTCAATCACCCTCCTTATATCCTATATAAAACATTCCTTTCAAACCCACCATTCATTTGCAAAATTGAACCTAGATAATTAAAACATTAGTTGTAGTAACTCGTCGTCTCTTATCTTAACAATTGTTTTGTTATGTTTACTATTATTAAATTTACATTTTATATATTCTATCTTTATTATACTAAGCTTAGCCTTTAACTTTTAGTGTTATCCACCGAGATTCGAATATAACATTTAGTCCTTCAAAAGTCTTATCGATCAAAACAATATCATCTGCAAACAATATGCAACATGGTAACTTATCTTAGATGTGTCCAGCGAGTTCATTCATACCTAGTGTAAAAAAAAGATCCGTAGAGTTAACCTTTGATGTAACCCTACATAAATCATTCCAATTAATTTGCCAAATGTCTTCACTCTTGTTATTAAATCAAGATACATATCCTTAATTGTCTCATAATACGTTACGCTAACACTTTTCTTTTCTAAAACACTATATATAATTTTCCTCAAGACTCTATCATAATCTTTTTGTAAGTCAATAAATACCATGTATAAGTCTTACTTTT
>JBBPFP010955401.1:0-14631 GCA_037974795.1 Kaempferia galanga | reverse complement strand
GGGATTGAAACTACCTAAGAAAGACTATCCTTTGTGCAAAGATTTCGACAATATATTTGCGGATTTAATTGGAGGATAGCATGGAAATTTCTCAGATTTTTCGCTGCATGGTGATTATTTCTTTAAGGGAACTCGACTTTGTTTACCTAATACTTCTCTTCGTGAACAAGTGATATGGGAGTTACATGCTAGAGGGGCAGTAGGTCATTTTGGAAGGATAAAACCATTGCAAGTGTTAAAGACCATTTCTATAAGCCTAGCCTTAAGAAGGATGTGGCCAAGATTGTGTCTCAATGTCGCACATGCCAATTATCTAAAGGAAGATAGAAAAATACCAGTTTATATATGCCTCTACCTATGCCACACAAACCATGGCAAGATCTAAGCATGAATTTTATGTTTGGTTTGCCTTAAATCATTAGAGGACACAACTCTATATTTGTAGTGGTGGATCAGTTTTTAAAAATGACTCACTTCATTCCATGTTCAAAAATATCGGATGTTGTTCACATTGTTAAACTTTCCGTTAAGGAAGTTGTTCGCCTTCATGGATTACCATCAACAATTGTTTCTGACCGAGATGTGAAGTCACAAGCTACTTTTAGCAAACCTTATGGAAATTAATGAATACAAGGTTAAAGTTTTCTTCGTCTTTTCACCCTCAAAGAGATGGTCAAACAAAGGTAGTCAATAAAAGTGTGGGTCGCTTACCTCGTTGCTTGGTTGGAGATCATGTTACCACATGGGATCAAATTCGTCCTATGGCTAACTTTGTATATAATAGTTCCCACATGGGATCAAATTCTTCCTATGGCTAACTTTGCATATAATAGTTCGGTGAATAGATCTACTGACAGCCCATTCTAAATTGTTACAGGTACGCTTCGTAGAAAGTCAATTGATTTGGTTCCTTTACCATTAGAGGCAAGACCAAGTGTTGAAGCCGATTTTTTAGCAAGCACATAAAAGATATACATGATGATGTCAAGTGAAAAATTGCTCTAAGCAATGAAAGATACAAAACACATGATGATTTGAATAGAAAGTTTGAATTCCAAGAAGGATATGGTTATGGTTCGTATAAGGCCAGAATGATATCCAAGAGAGGTTTATAAGAAATTTCATTCGAGGGATGTTGGACCCAATAAAATTTTAAAGAAAATCAGCTCTAATGCTTAAGTCTTGAGCTAGCAACAGATATGAGTATTAGCGATGTCTTCAACATTGAGGATCTCACTTTATATTCTAGACATGAAGATGTTATGGCAAATAATGTACATAATGCTCGTTTGCCATCAATTCAAACAATGAAAGATGACATTGAAGATGTAATTGATCATGAGATTGTGTTTGAAAAGGGAAGCGATTATCAAAAGTATCTTATCAAATGGAAGGCCCAATCCCTTTCTGAATGCACATGGATTATTGATGATGAGTTCCAACAGCTGAATAGAGATCTTTATGAAAGATTCAGCCTTTTAACTCACCATGGACGAGTTTTTCTCTCCCGGGAGAGTTGATAGAGACAAGTGACAAACTCCATTAAAAGTCTATAATGGCAGAAATAAATATTTTAAAACTTCACTATTAATTTGGCATGTCTTGGAAGATGATAAACCTACTTGGGAAATGATTTAAAGTTTATCAATTCCTAAAGGTTGAAGTCAAAAGTCAGCATTAAATGACCAACAATTTTAATATGCTTTAATTTCTCATGCTTGGAAAATTGTAGCATATTTATAAGTCTATTAAATTTGCTATGTGTCTTTACGAGTCTTTTGTGTTTTCAATGAGTCGATCTATTAGCATTTATGTTGCTTGAGTCCTTTTTGAGTCATAGTATAAATGTGTGTACTGCTGTAATGCTGGTACAGAAAATAGATATCAATATATTGAGAGTTCTCTTTAGTTGTGTGATACAATCCCTCTAAAGTGTGATGCCTAGGAACCCTTAGGTGCAATGCCTAAGTTTCTACATTCCTTACCACTTTATTCCAAATTTCTACTCCCCAAACTGCCCAACATTCAATCTCCTCTTGTGCTACACCACCAAGTGTGCTAAATATTGATTAGTCAATGATGTTAATATTCTTGTTCATTCTTGGGAATTTTCTCAAGAATTTTGCTATAATTTTATTGGACTTTTCCTTTGGTTCAATTCGTTTCCAAGAAGTATTTGACATGTTGAATTGCAGCCAAATTATCAATCTGTGTTTCATTAAAAACATTGCTGAGTTGTTCGTTATTTGAATTTAGTATGTATCACTGGTGAATCCGTCTATCAGTGCTGATTGTGGGATTCTACGAGATTGTTACGAGGCCTTTGCCATGTATTGCTTTGGAAGATACCTTGTTGCTTGCCTGGGTATGCATCTATCACAATGAAAATTCTTCTATATAGTCTGATTATATTTCTCATACCTTGAAAATTTTATTCATGCATAAATGCAAACTAGTCGTGATTTTTCTCTATGTAGCAATATGTTAAACTATATTGTCAGTGGATTATTTGGATTTAGTTTGGCTGGAGATCTCAATATGCTAACATTTAAATCATGCTTAGTATAGAACAGAATGTCTCTTTTGCTTATTTGCTATGAGATTCTTATAGTCACCATTCTGGGATCTGACTGAAAACAACTGATAATTATATCAAATTTTTGTTATTCTTTCTCTGGGTTTGCTTCATTGCATTCTAACAATAACTTTTTCACCCATATCAGACGAAAATTGAATTAGCAAAACTGAGGAAAAATTTTCCCCTCTTCTCTTTATTTCTAAGGAAATGGAAATAAGGTACCATTAGAGAAATCTTTCTATCACTTTGTTTCCATTTGTTTTTTTCCCGGGTAGGAAATACACTTAATGCTCTCCAATCATAGAAGACATACTTCCATCCAAGTTGAAAATTTTAAAGCAATTTCTCTAGTTTGTAATTACTGATATTAACTGATTGCTACATCTTCAATAGTGATGTCATAAAATTTTATGGATGATGACAAACCTATGTTTTTGAACAGTTAACTCTTTCTTACTCTACCTTGTTTATTATACTTGCTTTTGCATTTGTCAAGGTGTCAATTGAAATCTAATGCTAGCAATATTGTAGCGCATTTATGGGTGCCACTACATTGCATCATTTATTTATTTACCAAATTCATCAGTCCTTGCATAATTATTCAGTTAGATAACTTGTTTGATATTTTCTTATTTGGTTTGCATAATGATCTCATTCAAGTTGAAGCCAGAATTGTTTCTTATTGGCTAAGATTTAATTAGTTAATGCATGAGAGAAATTTTTTGTTGCTTTTGGTTTATTGGCAGAAATCTTATGGGAAAGTTAGAATTCTAATTGATCAACTTCTTGTTAACACTAGTTTGTAACCAGAAAGATTTATATGTTTCTGCATGACTGATGCATGCTAGAATACAATCATATCAATTAAGCATTTGGCCATTTATGTCATCAAATTGCTCCTTTCTTTTCACTTGTTGAATGGAAATCGACAGGTATTCTGCGTAGCATCATTTTTAATGTAATTTTAACTGTTGAAACTATTGATATTTTATTAGATCTAGCTATCATTAAATCTTTAAAAAAAAGTCCTAATTTGACATGAGCATGCATTGTTCTTTCCCAAACAGGATTTTGCTATTATTTCTGATTATCTCCGCTGCTCTGCTGTAGGCGGTGAAGAGAGAACAATTGAATTTTTGAACAGACAAGGTGGTGTTACCTCCAAAACAACCTTACTAGAGAATGTTTCTGAGAAGGGAATAATAAAGCATCCTTTTCCAATGAACTATTTTTTGGAACCATGGAGACTAAGCGAGTGGTTTTACCAGAGTATCAAGATTGGAATTGTTCAATATGTAAGCTTTTGCTGAATGATTGCTAGATTTCTCTTTTTAACAGATGAATTAGTTTACCCTACTCCTGGCCATTTCATACAGATGATAATAAAAACTTTTACTGCGATTTTAGCTGTGGTTCTTGAAGCTTTTGGAGTATATTGTGAAGGAGAGTTCAAGTGGAAGTGTGGGTAAGTCAAGTCGAAGTCAAGATTTTGTGGCTTAATGAAATATGTATGGTACTTGTCCCTTTTCATGTATTTTTAAGACTAAATTAGTATTTCAATTTAGATTAGTAAACATCTTTGTTATAATCTGGATAGCCAATTGCCTTCCGCAAGTTGGTTGGCAGAGTTCCAGATGCATCAAAATTGTCAATTTATGAAGGCAATTATAATGCATGACTACATGTAAATCGTATAAATATTCTTTCTTTTTCCCTCATCGATAGTAATCTGGAGTATGATACCTTTTGTGGTAGATATTTAGCTAAATGAAAATCACACAGGTTAATGGAGCATGTTATCAAATTAGAATATGCTTATTAAAACTTCTCTTCCAGAAAAGGATACTTGCTGTCATGTGAAATATAACTCTTACAAACCTAAATGACTGGAAGAATACATCATGTCAAAATTCTAGAAGCCATGTAAACATTTGTATCTTGGAATCTTAGGAGTCATTATATATAATAATATTTAGAAAGAAATGCGTTGCTTTCAGTCACATATTGGTTATTAATCTGATAGAATTAAACTCTGGGCCTTAAGAGATGCATTCAAATTTGTTTTGAGATGGGTACCTATAAGAGTTACGTTGTTCAGCTTGATCAAGAAAGCTAATATTGGCGCCCCCACGCCAAGGGTGTTGCTGCCAATAGGCTTGCGGTTGATTCCCAGCGGATGCAGAATGCCCCGCTAATTGCCTCAACCCCTCCCCTCCTTACATGTGCTGCTGTTGCGAGGCAAAATCCGCTGTGATTTACCTCCCTTCACACGGAGCCACCCTAGAGGGGCCGCCGAGGTGACGATTTTTACTTTTGCTGCCAAAGAAAGCTAAATATTGGCACTACCAGTCATAGGGCAGAAACAATGTTTCTTCTCTTCTGTTATTCTGATGTTGAAAAATGGTCAATTGGGCATGCCACCTCATAATTTCTAAAGACTGTGAACAATCATCTGTTTAAAGATGGAACAAAATGTATCCTATCTCAAAATCTCATCTTTTTTTTTTTTTTTTTTGTTTCTCTTGTCTGATGTTGTTTATTTAACATGAAAATCCTCTGATCTCATCTTAATTTTGTAGGTACCCTTACATGGCTGTAGTTCTCAATTTCAGTCAGTCTTGGGCATTGTATTGTTTGGTCTTATTTTATACTGCTACAAAGAATGAATTAGCTCATATAAAGCCACTTGCCAAGTTCCTGATGTTCAAATCAATAGTTTTTCTAACATGGTGGCAAGATGTGGCGATTGCCCTACTTTTTAGTTTGGATTTATTTGAAAGTTCTATAGCTCAAAATTTGCAGTTTAAATCAAGTGTACAGGACTTCATTATTTGTATAGAGGTAATTCTGTCTTATATTTTATCTGATGCATGATCCATTACCATATCTATAAATATGCTATTTGAGATACTGAAATTGCACTGAAGCAATGTATTAATTTTCGTAGCCCACAAAACTGGTTCATGTTTATTTGTGGTAAATTTATTGGTTAAAGATAAGATATTTTCAATTATTTTCTTACCTCTGGAGGATCACTATTTTTTAAGAAGTGGAAAGGAATTGATTATGGATGATAATCCTCTGTATAGTTTTTCATGGACATATTATGTTCTTTTGTGTATATATTCTGTTAATCTATTCTGTTCCTTATCTTTTGAAAGTTGTCTTTCAGGTTAAAAAGGCTCCTACTTGAATTCCTGCATTAAAGACTATTATCTAGATAAAAATCTAATAGACTAGTTGTTCCAGTACAGATGTTTATAGCTTCGATTGTGCATCTCTACGTGTTCCCTGCTGAACCGTACAAGCTAATGGGTGAACGAATTACTAGTGGTGTGGCTGTTCTTGGAGACTATGCATCTTTAGATTGCCCTTTAGACCCTGACGAGGTCAGGGATAGTGAACGACCAATAAAGCTTAGGCTGCCCCAACCAGATCTTGCTAGCAAGAGTTCTACAACTATTAGAGAAAGTGTTCGAGATGTATTTGTTGGAGGAGGAGAATATGTAAGCTCCACAATCACTCTGATTACCGCATTCCACTAATATTCTTGTTGATTTTCTCTGGTAAGAGTTCTGATCTTGACTTGGCTAAAGAAATATTCTGTCATTTCAGTAGAAAAAATGTAGTAAAGATTCATGAAGGCTTTGAGAAAGCTTATGATTGCATCTTTAGCGCACTATTATCTCATCACTATTTCCACTCCAATATCCCTGTTGAATACAAGGGCTTATAGGATGATAAAATATATCTATACACGCTTGTTTGTGCACGTCTGTTAGAATACTTTATACATATATATATGATTGGCTTAAATTCAAAGTACAATTTGCTTAGATAGTAATTATTGTATTTTTTTTTTTACACGAGCAGAATCAGAACTCCTGAATATTAAAGTTTATTTGCATCATACAAACATCTGTTTACTCGCATCATATTTCCTTGATAAACACTCCAAGAATTTCATATTGTCATATTGTCTACGAGAGCAATCACCCTTGTGATCAGATGAAGTGGTACCCTTCAGCAAGTGCGTGACTTAATCCTCATAGGTACAGTAACCCGAACGTTGTAGGATATATCAATAACAAGAAAAACAGGTGCATTTCAGTGCAGAAGCATAAAAAAAAAACTGATATTAGAATTGAGATATCTTGTCTGCTTATTAGCTCCTGTTGTGTGGAATATTTGTGCAAGTGAAGTCGACGCCAATTCTTTTTACATGATCCTGCATTTTCTTTTCCAGATTGTGAGTGATCTAAAGTTTACAGTCACACATGCAGTGGAACCCATGGAAAAGGGTTTCACACGATTCAATCGGAAGCTTCACAGATTTTCAGAGAACATAAGAAGGCATGAAAAGGGAAAGTTAAAAACCAAGGATGACAGTAGTATGGGTTCATCTTCGCTGGCTAAGCGAGTTCGTGGAATCGACGACCCACTCTTGAATGGAAGTGTTAGTGACAGTGCAGCCAAGAGAGGAAGAAGACAAGTAAACAAGTCCGGAAATAAAAGTGCAGAAAGTGGGGGAGAAAACAGTGACACTGGCCATGGTGGGTTTGAGGTGCATGGATGCAGGTGGATCACTAAGGACTGAGGAGCCAAGAGCCAACTTCTCGCCGCCAGGGATTAAGTTGGATATGCCCAAGAACACACGAATACAAAAATAACATCTTTCTCGAGCTAATGTGGAAGCAGCAGCTATTTTAACTACAAGAACTATTCCTGTTTACTCCTTGGATAGCTTAAGTAAAGAGAAAAGGCACACAGGCTCATCGAATATCTGGCACTGATGGATTGCCATCTTAAAGTGTCTTCATGACCCAAAGCATTAGCCTGGCCATTTGGATCAACAAATTTAGTTCCCAGTAACAGAAATATTTATGCCATACAACTTCAGAATTTGCAACTACTGTTACATTGGTATTGTGTATGTTTGCTTTTTTGCCTGCTGCGTTCTTAAGAATTGTTGCCAGTAATTAAAACAACATCAGAATTGGGATCTGCATTCTGTTTGGTAGAATAATTCAGTTTGAAGCTTGAAACCTCTTAAAAAGCTTATGAGATATATAACAATTTGTTGCAAGGACCTTGACAGGAGAACTTCTTCTTCTTCTTCTTTTAGTTTTTTCTTTTAATTTTTTAACACAATATATATGGAAGAGATGTGGAACAACTTGCAAAAGTAAGGCCAAGTGACCTTGATTGGCATCTCAGTTTATTCACTCTATTAGAAACCTCCACTTTGATTGGCCAAGAGACTATTTCCACCCTATGTGTGCACCTCCTTTTATCTAAAATTCAAATTACTAAACTACTAAGTCTTACCTATTTTATTTCCTCCCATGCTTTTTATACTCTTCTTTCTCCCTTTTTAACTAGATTGTCCCCAAAAAGAACAATTGTGTGTTTTGACCAAAATTATGGTTACCTCATAAGATGAATCAAGACAAGAAAATTTGTTTTGGCACACAGACAAACTTGATGGCAACAACATCCAAATAAGAGAGGGAAAAAGGTTGAAAGCATTGTCGTCCATGAATCACTTTGATAACTTTGAAGTGATTTCAAGGATTGGGCTTTTTTGATTTTTCAATGACAACATAATTGACTTCTGACTCAGTCTTCCAAATCAAACTCCTGAATAATGTACAGATATAATCGATGCTAAGATAGTCAACTGAACCATCACAATCTTGAATCACCCTTGAACCCGAGAAAGATCTTCTACGTACGTAATTTTGGGGTTTTTTTTTTTCTTACGGGGAGATTCAATGGATCGAAGCATAGAAATCACAAATGGTCCCAAAAAAAAAAGTGTTCATATTTATCATCCGGTTCAGATTTTTTTTTATTATAAAAAAAATAAGTAGATTTTTACCAGAGGAAATTTTAATCGAGAGAAGATGCAAAAATCTTTGTAATCGAGATCAGTTCTTGAAAACCTGGATCAAGAGAGTGAATTGAGACGCACCTTTTGCCATCTCCTCCTCCCACCACAGCAAGCTCTCCGCGGCGCTCCTAGTCCGGAACATGAAGGTTGCGCCGCTGGTGGAGGCGGAGGCCGATCCCCTGAACCACCAGTCGTGGACGTCCCAGAGAACGTCGATCGCCGATCCGTCGAGGTAGATCGTCTGATTTCCTCTAAAGTTCAACTTGACCTCCCTCACGTCGATCAACCTCTTCCGATCCACGCAGAAGTAGAGCTCGCCGTCGTCCCCTTTAGCAGCCTCCTCGCTCTCTCCCTCTCCTCCCTTGCACCGCACCATCACTTCGTGCTCGCTTCCGCCGTCGCGGAAAACCGCCTTGGTCGAGTGGTGCGTGGATCCAAACACCCGCTCGTGCCGGGCGTAGAGCACGGCGCAGTATTCGGCCGCCCGCGGCGCGTGTTCCATGCGTTCGACGAAATGCCCGCTCAGATCTCCGAGCTGTAGAACCAGCTCCTGGTCGGCGATAATCACGAGGTAAAAGTCCTTCGCCGGATCCGGCGCCGCGCCGGAGAACTTGGCAGCGGAGACGTCCCAGTGGAGGTTGCAGGCGGCGGCCCCGGCCGAGAACGCCCGGCTTCCCTTCTTCTTGCGCAGGATCACGCGGTGGGTGGCGGAGCCCTCGAGATCGAAGGCAACGGTTAGGAAGGCGTCGCCGGAGGCGATCCGGCGCCAGGTTAGTTCGATGAGGAGCTGCTTGCGGGAGGAGAGGGTCGCGCCGTAGGAGCAGCAGACGGTGTTCTCCGACTGGGGCAGGGAGGAGGTGTCGAAGGCGAGATTTAGGGTTGATTCGGCGACCTTGACGGCGTTGTGGCCGAAGCAGGCGACAATATCCTTCATCGGATTTGGAGGAGTTAATTTGTTCTTGGTGAATTGCTGGAGTTGAATGGCTTGTAAAGTCGAAACGAATAATTCGTTGGTTTCAAACTCTCACCAACGCTTAAAAAGAAGAGCCGAGGGAGGAGGACCCACCCACTTGCAATGGATTGCTGATGTCATAAAAGGGCAATAATTAAAAATATTAAATCCAACGAACCCGAATAAGCAAACGCCACGTATGGAATTTGATGTACTTTAATGGCAACCGATTCGAGAAAGTATAGTACGTTTTTTTTTATAAAGAAACAAATCTGAAAGGATAAATTGCCCAAACAGATGCAAATGGACATTTTACGCTTTTGGTATTATCTTTTGAAAAAATTAAATCATCATTATTTATTGAATCGCGTTTTGTATATATTTTTTTCTAAATTAATTTTAACAAACTAAGAAATCATTTTGTACAACTTTTGTATGGGTCTAGAGTCTTAAGTTTATGGGCAGATGGTGCGATAATCAAGTTATAAAAATTATCATATAAAATTATGGGATTGAAATACAGTATGTTTGAATATATTTTTTCTATGACTTAATTACTTATGCTAATGGCTAATAATTATTGATTATTTGTATGTTTGAAATACAGTATGTTCGAAGGCAATAGTCTAAGTTTATGCCAAAATAAAGTGTAAAAAAAATAATTCTTATATTGGTGTCTATTATTTTTCTATAAGTAATGTAATGTGTATTATTATAAAATGATAAAAACATCTTAGGACCTCTATCAGTGGTCAGGTTGGTGGCAGTGGCATTGGTGATCAGTTGGTGCAGGAAATGGAACCGCCGCTAGCGACAGTAGGGGCAACGACGTCGACGATCGATTGGTATAGAAAATAAATAAGAGGTATATTTAACATTTAAATTTTAATTAAATATTAGACTCCAAGGTAATCATAAAACTTTACTATATTTTGTAATTTATATTATTTTATATTACCATTTTAAAATTATATTAAATAAAATAATTAATATTATAATATAATTAAAATTATATTATAAGATTGATTATTTCAAATGTAGCTTTAATGTTATACATATCAGTTTTGTTTTTAGTTGAGAATTCACGCTAAAATGGCAAAAGTACATTGTATGAGAAAAAATTGAATTTCGGGTCCAGTCAACCGGTTTGATTCAGACTTGAAACCACTTGGCATACACTCTGGTCGTTTTTGCTAGCGACACTAGTGGTTAGATTACAGGCAGAAATCCACTGTCTTTGAAACTTTCTCCACTTAAAAAAAAATCAGGACCACGTGTTCAACGAAAATAATGCATAGAATAGAAATTATTTTTTTTCAATTTTTTTTTTAATTTTACCTCAAAGATAAACAAATAAATAAAATTTCCTCTTAAACATGGTCAAACTGAGACCCTTCGCCTAACCCTATTTCCTAGGAGGAAGAGAACAACTAATAAAACAGAAAAGTGAAACAATATTACAAACTCTGAGGAACAAAATGAAAATGTTAGCAAAATTTTGAAGGGAAAGTAAATTATCCGTGTTCGTTCAATTCCATGAGATTATCCACAAGATACACGCACTCTTCACGCATGCAGTGGAAGTCATTGAGAACCACCTCGTGAAAAAGCAGCCACCCCACTCAGCCGGAGATGGCAAGATTTATTGGAGAAATACTTCAAACAGTCATCATCAAGTTCTACCAAGTCTGACACTAAGATGAAAATGACATGCCATGATAAGATGCACCAATAAGATTGATCAAGCTTATATTCCTCATGCACTATATAGTTTTAACTACTTGGCAAGTTCCATTCGACTAAATACAGTTTGCATCGTGGAAATCAGAATCAAACTAAATGAATTGATAAATATAACAGTTTGGTTGTCGAACGGAACAGTAGCTTGTGGTGCAAGTTGCAGAGCCCCATTATTTCCAGGAGTAGGTTTTCATGTTTTCAATAAATAACAGCCAGAAGTTTCAAGACTAAGTACGCGTGCACTAAGTATGGATCATAGATGGCAAGCTTTAGTTAAAAATAAAATTAGAATAAATAAACCAATCCAACAACTGATGAAAAAAAATCAATATATCGAGATTGATATGAAGATAAAATCTATTTTTAGGTTTAGTATGAGATTTCCCTATACTACTAGGCACAAATAAGATCCATCAGTTTAAATAACATAACGATAAGCAATGATGGTGGCAGTAAGAGAAGACAATGGGGTAATCAAAGATCAGCCCTTCCTGGGTATCTTGGAAAAGGTATAACATCCCTGATGTTGTCTATGCCGGTGGCAAAAAGAATCATGCGTTCAAAACCCAAGCCAAATCCACTGTGCTTGACGGTGCCAAAACGTCGGAGATCTAGGTACCATTCATAAGGCTCAAGAGGCAACCCTGCATCTTCAATTCTGAAAAAGCAGATGAATCAGGACATGTAAACTTCAACAAAACAAATGAAGAGAAGTAAACAAAATAAAAGTGGAAGAATATTCTGACCAGGTGCAACAATAGTGTACCTTTCAAATTTCTAAAAACATGACTTCAATGAAGAATCCAGTCAGTCATGATGCAAACATATCTTTTCACTTCAATGCATGCATAGAAGACAAATCTTGCGTAATTTCATTTCAAAACATGGCACATCGTGCAACAATAGGGCCTCATTATCCAAGAAAGAAAATTGGAGCGATATTCTAATTTTGCCTAAAATTTGAATTTCCTCGTGAACAATAGAAAGTGATTATGGGATTTCAACATTGAAAAATAACCCTGACAGATCTCATGTTCAATCATGAATTCAACATGATTAATGGAGTTGGCTCTAGCCTCCAAACTCTTTGGAATCATGATTTTAAAAGAAACAAATAAACAAATGTATACATAATACATGTTAAATGAAAAAGGAAGACATAAATACATACACGTAATGTTCAAGCATACACACCAAAGTTGACCACGGGTAAATACAACTGAATATTTAAATCTATTATCTGTACCTTTTAGTAAGGATCTCTAAACGCTCCTCTCTTTGGCTTCCTCCAATCAGTTCACCAACCTAAAATCAAGAAATTTACCAATAATATGAATGTGACTGCAAGAGAACTTTAAAATCAAATAAAAATACGTGGATGGAACACAAAATCAGGAGGAAAAGTTTCAGTTGGAAGGGAAAATGCACCAAATGGAAGGCATACCTTGGGCACAAGCACATCCATAGCTGCTACTGTCTTTTGATCATCATTGAGCCGCATATAAAATGCTTTAATGCCTCTTGGATAGTTATATGCAATGACTGGCTTTTTGAATATCACTTCTGTTAAATACCTAAATAATGCGACAGATTGTCAACCCTTTGAACCTTCCAGACAACTTTAAATATGCTTTGCAGCAATGTTATTTGTACCTTTCATGTTCTGATGCTAAATCAACTCCCCATTCCACCTTGTTCTCAAACTTCCTGTCTGTCACATTGGCTAGAAGCTCTACAGCTTTGGTGTATGAAACACGCTCAAATGGCATAGATGCAACAAGCTTCAAACGCTCTATGGCTGTCTTATCATAGTTCTTGACCATAAATTCCATGTCTTCCAAACAATTATCAAGTAACCATTGACAAAGAAATTTCACATAGTTCTCAGCATAGTTCATATCATCCTGCAGTTGAGAAATTACAACTAACTCACTAGAATCTAGATTCTATATATAACTTTACTGCAATAATAAGCAACAAGCAGAACTATAAACAAATCTGTGTAAGAAAGCTAATGATTAGCACTAGACTGCAAGAACATCAAGTTTCCATCACTAGCATAACAAAATATTCAAATACTACACCTCCAGATTGGCAAATGCTATCTCTGGTTCAACCATCCAAAATTCAGCCAAATGTCTAGATGTGTGGGAGTGTTCTGCTCGAAAAGTTGGGCCAAAGGTATACACATTTCCAAGAGCACAAGCATATGTCTCAACCTGAAGTTGGCCAGATACTGTAAGAAAAGCTTGGCGCCCAAAAAAATCAGTTGCATAATCAATCTTTCCATCCTTCTGAAGAAGCCCAGGTTTCAAATTAAATCTTTCTTCAAGCTTTGATGCATTTTCCTTTGCCTTGTTTAGCTCAGCAACAGAAGCAACTATTTCATCCTTGCTAGCCTTTGATGATTTTAGTACTGAGACAACTTCTCCTTTTTCTTTGACAAGAAGCTTAGCAGCCTCAACATCAGTCTTTGATGGTGGAGGATTCTGTTGCAAGTCTTTTGACAACTTTTCAGCATCGCTAAATAGTGTGGTAACTTGGAACATCTCACCAGCTCCCTCACAATCACTAGTGGTGATTATAGGAGTATGTACGTACCGAAATCCATTTTGTCTGAAGAATGTATGGGTTGCATAAGCCAGCTCATCTCTAATTCGAGCAATCACAGATATCTGCAACAATTTATTGGAAACAAATAACAAGAACATCGAAATGGAGCAATTAGCAGAGACACATTGTATAAATAGGGCATTTGAGAAAAAAAAATAGTATTTTCTGCTTAATATGACAACCAATAAAAACAAAATTTCATATAGGTATATATGCATTTATGTGGTTTTAAATTTCCATACTCGAGTTAAAAAAAGATGATAAATTGAATACCGTGTTGGTGCGGGCGCGGAGATGCACGAAATCACGAAGAAACTCGAGCGTAAGCCGCGTCTTTGGGAGGGGGTACTTCGCCGGATCCACCGGCCCGACCTCGAGCACCTTCTCCACCCTGAGCTCGACTCTCTGCTTAGTACCCTCGGGCGGCTTCTTGAGCTCGCCCTCGACCAGCACGGAGGTGCCGGTGGGCACCAGAAGGGACAAAGGGTACACCGCCGCGTCGACGATCACCTGGAGGTTCGCGAGGCAGGAGCCGTCGTTGAGCTCGAGGAACGCGAAGGATCCCTTCCCCTGCTCACGCCCAGTCTTGATCCAACCGCCGACGACGACCTTCCTGCCGACGAGGTCCTCGATCGCGCCAGTGACGATCGACTTGATGAAGGTGCGGGGGCGAGAGCACTCCAGGTCGGCGTCAGCGCAGAGGGAGGCCGCCTCCAATTCGCGCACCGGTGGAATAGAGACGGCGTCCATTTTGGGTTGGCGGCGGGTAGGGTTTTGGTGGGTGTACGGGGCAGATGTGGCTGAAGGATCTTTATAGAATTTGGACCTTGCGACACTACGAGGTTGATACCCGCC
>JBBPFP010955294.1:0-14633 GCA_037974795.1 Kaempferia galanga | reverse complement strand
TATTTACTGATACTTGAAATTGTGACTAATATATAAGGAGGATAAAATCCTAACAACGAAGCTTATCTTGATGGGTTGATAGAATGTGTAAGGTGGTAAGTTGGTCAATATCTAAAATGAGTTCGTATTGGTTCAAGACAAGTGTTGTTGTACTATAAGACCACTTTGAGCGATATACAACAATAAAAAGGCACCCTTCGGTAACTTATTTTTATTGTTTTATTTAAAGCTCGTGTGCCCCTTTAATTTCTCCATATATAATAGAAACATAAATACAATCTAATTTAAATTATCTATCAAATTTATTAAAAAAAAATAACTTGGTAACATTTGATTACTTGGGAGCATCCTTTCCCAAATAGAGGGGAAAAAGAATGAAAATGTTAATTAGTTTTCTTTCTTCTCTATTTAGGAAATATAACTATATTATTATTATTATTATTATTATTATTATTATTATTATTATTATTATTATTATTATTGTGGTGATAAGCTAGACACATTTAGAGAGATTTCAATCAAAGGAAGATGTTTAAATCCATATAAGGATATAATTAGAAGGGATTTAACTTTGTTACTCTTTATTTGATACTCATGTTTAATTAGAGCCGTCAATTTAAGTTGTGCTTGTTGGTTGATCCACTCAGTTAAATAATTTAAGGACATTAAATTGAAATTATATCAATCAATTTAAAAGTGGGTTGAGGTAGACTGACTCACCTAGGCCCGCAAATTGAGAAATTTTTTTTCAAAACTTAAAATTAAAGTGAAAAAATTAGTGGACTCATAGTTTTGATCGATTTAATCTTTAACCAAACTTAATTATTTTAATCTTTTCTATATATTATTTATTTTTTATTGGGCTCATTAGTTGACTCGTCTAACCTTCAACCCACTTTGCGTTGGATTGAATTGAGGATTTTCTAATAGGCCAAGATGATGTGTCGGACTGATAGCCGATCCACTACAAATCATTCATCCCACCATGAATCGATCCATTTGACAACTCTAGATAGTTTAAAACACGCATTTTTTTAAATCTTTTATATCTTAAATTTACTTTCATTTCAAGTGAGCCAAAAATATAGAAGGAAGAACAATATTTTTTCATTCAGACAAACCATTAGTCCCTTACTTTTTAAAGAAATTATCCAAATTGAAGCTATGCGTTTAGAAGGAATTTATGTTTGCACCCTTCTAACTTTGTCACTTAGGAAATATAACTTTAGCCTAGTTTACTTCTTCCCATAATTTCTTTTAAAAAAATTAGAATTTTTGTTTTCATTATCCTTATATTCAAATAAAAAAATTACTTTTTGATAGGAACGGAAATTTATAATTTTTTGTGAAAATATTTTTCATACAAAGTCGACTTGGGAAAGTTTTCCAAAGAAAATAAAAATATTATTTTTGGTGGCGTAGTTTTTGAGTATTAGGTGGTGCCCTACTCCGATTTAGGCTTTTCCTTTTTAAAATAAATAAATAAAACGATCTATCAGCCGCCCAAAGTTGCCTTTGTAGAGGCCAAACAAGGAGGTGAATAGTAGCAAATTCGAAGATCTCTTCCGATCGTTTCTTGGGGTTCTGCAGGGCTCTCCTCTGCCTTCCTTCTCTCCTTCGAGTTTCCTCCATGGAATCTCTCTCCGGCTCGGCTGTCCTCTCCGGGCAGATTAATCGCTGCCTCACTTGCGGGCACTCTAGTTCGGCCCTCGTCAAACTCCCAGCCTTTGGATCCTGCTGCAGCGGAGTGCGCCGAAAGGAAGCGTCTTTAATGCTTTCGAGTCCTCCGCAGCGTAGAATAAGACTAGGTGGGGCCTTTGCACTTGCAGCCTCCGGAGGAAGCGTGGAGGAAAACGGGGCTCTGTTGAGCGGGTTGAATTTCTCGATCGGCGATGAACCATTATTGCTTGAGGTACTGCTTCTTTTTCCTCCTCCTTATCAGTTTATGGTATGATATTTATTTATGTTCTATTTTCGACATCACGGCTAAACCCACTCATCAACATAATTTATCTACCAAAAAAGCAGATGCTTTTTCGGATTTTTTGGTTGTAACTTGGAAGTATGAGAGCGATGCATGCAAATTCATGGGAGCAACTTGGCGGTTGATTGTTGCCTACTGAATGCGTTCTGTTGTTCTGCACACAAATTATTTTACAATGAAATTGAAGAAATATCATGATAAAATGTACATTAATTTTTAAAAAGAAATGGGAAGCGACATCCTCTTTAGCCAATTTTTTGATTTGTGAATATGATTTAGTTTAGTTAGATTGTAAGCACCGATCCGTTAGTGGTTGTGAACTGTATCTGTTGATACGGGTTTTCCCTTCTTTGTCCTTGAATGGATTTAGTGTGGTTTACTAAATATAAAAGGCTGCCTTGCTCCCTTGAACAAATTCTATTTAGTTACATGTTTCTCTCTCTCATCCTTTTCAGAGCGAGTTACTAAATGGTGGTTACCAGAGTTGCACGACTAAAGAGCCGGAGACAGTAACACCTGCTACATTTGAGAATGGTGGACTCTTCAGGACACCAATTTTAGGTGGTGTCCTAACTGCAACTTCCACCCATAATCTACCTCAGCCTTCTTTGGATGTCCGTAACCTAATGGAGCAGGTGATTTTGCCAAGATAAAATAATTGGAGCCTACCTTTATTTGCCCTATGTTTTATTCTAAATTTAATTTTGCCAAATCTATTTATTTTCCATCTCTAATGCATTATTTTGTGTTTCAACTATAGGCCAGGTTTGGTCAGCTATGCACTATAATGTCACATATCCATCATCATCGTATAGGTTATCCTGCTGGTTCATTGGTTGATTTTATAGTCGATTCACTTGGGCGTAAGTATCACTTTTAGTAATACCTTATCTCTACATCTAACTGTACCATTTAGTTTTAGAGAATGTTATCTTTGTGCTTCCGTGCAGATCCAGTTTTTTCACTCTCTCCTCTAGCTATGCACACAAGGAATCTCCTGGAGGATTCAAGATGCTCTCTGCTTGTACAGGTGTAGCTTTTATTGACGTTATCATCAATTTTTTGACTTTTTCTGCTAATTTGTCTGACTGAATGCATCTTTCAATTGAAGATACCGGGATGGAGTTCACTATCAAATGCCCGTGTTACAATATTTGGTGATGTGTTTCCACTTGAAGCTGACCAACAGGTTTTTAGTTGATACATGGAATTCAATCACAGTCCTTTTATTTGCTAAATTGTTGGAACACTCTTAACATTCATAGCCAATAAATGATAATTTCTATATATGTAAATTTCCTGTCATCAATTATCGGTGACTAATCTAATGACATAAATCTATAACCGTCCTTTTGGTTACTTCTATAAATGGATGCCATGATGTAAGTTTGGTAAGTTATGATTATCAAGCATCCATTTTACAAGAAAACATGAATATGTACACTGGAATTGTAATCTTAATGCATTTACTTCACTGATTTGATTTGATAGCTATTGAGGATTAAAGATCTAAATATGTTTTCTAGATGTCCATATAAATGGCAACCACTTGCCTATATTTTATCAGGATTATACATCCGTGTGGATTCTATTGATTTCTATGTGCAGTTTTCTGACCATATTATGTGAATACGCAGCTGTATTGGTTGAATTACTGTTAATTACTAGCCTTTTCTTACACCTTTGTGTGCTACAATGGCTTAATTTATTGAGACTTGACCTAGCTTTGATTGTTTATTCATCTTCAAATGGGTTCTTTGACTCTACATAATTTTGTCATCAATGAATATGATTTTCCATCACACTTGAGATGGTATCATAACCATTTATGCTCTTGTGACCTTTGGGTTAATAGAATAGACTGTTAAGTGTGCATCTTCTTACCTACTTCTATTGTATTAGTTCTCTATTTATTATTACATTTTTCTCATGTTGTTAATATCTACCATGAATCTACATTATGCACGCGTTATGTGACTTAGGCAAAGTTTTAAATTGCATTTGTATTCCAAAAAGTGCATTTATGAGATGTACTTTGTGCTAAAGTGGATTGTGTGGTACTTGTTTAGTTGATAATTTGCTTCTCAAAATTTCTTTTGATACAACAATGTTTATAACCTCCAACATTTCGTAAAAGTGCACTTGGGAATACTTTTAAGTAGAACAAAGATAGCGCAGTAGATAACATTGCTAAAACATATAGAAAATTAATTATGCATTTACTTCTCGTTTATTCAATATATCACTGTTATGTTGAAATATACGTGTTTTAATGATAAAAAAATAGTATATCGATGGGGTTGGGAAAGCAATATAAGCACTTCATGAATGATTTAATTGTACATGTGGGAGTATGAGTGTGTAGCACCTTGGTCAAATACATCACTCACCCAAATTATGAATAGATATCGGCATGCTCTTGATACCATGTGGTGAATAGGGTGGGAGTCCATTCTATCCCAAATTGATTAGTTAGGACTTAGGAGGCAAACCGCCCTTGGCATATGCACTAGCGATCAGCTCACTTGTCCATATGGATATGGTCTGGAGCACCATGACACTAGTAGAAAATTTATAGACACTCAATGTTATACTCAATTAATTGCTTTTGTTTGACAAAGCACTTGCAAGGCCTCTTCCTACTATTACATTATAAGTACCACGTGTAAGTTGAGAACACTTGTGTTATAATATTAATTATATGTTCTGCTTGGGCAAATTATTTATTCATTTGCTAGGAGAAAGTCACTTGCTAATTGTTTTTGAATGCTGAGCGTATTTACTTTTTAGTATTTCTGTTGATGTTTTACTGGATATTTGTATAATTATATAAATTCTTATCTGATCAATGGAAAAGATTACCTAGCAATCAATTTTCTTTATAAGCAATGGATTTTCTAGGAATGGGCTCGCCAACAATTTGTTGTAAAACACCAACAATGGGCATCCCAACGATGGAGCAACTTCTACTATTACAGGATGCAAAACATTAGGTAAGCCATCAATTTCTTTTCACAGTACTAATTTGATTTTCCACTGAGTTGATCAAAGATAGTGGCAGATCTACTATTTGTTTTTTTGTAGTTGTGCAATAACACATTGGACTTCAAAATAAGTAGTTTTTTGTTTGTGTAGACATGGTATAGTTGGATGTTATGATACTTCTAGTTGAAAATTAGAAATATGCAGTAATATTAAGAAAGGTAGCATCACTAGAACAAAGATGGAGTAAGGAATGATTGGGGATTAGTGATTTAAGAAACTCTTACATCTCTCCTTTTTTTCCTACTCCATGGTTTTTAAATTAACATGCGGTATGATTCCAATTTATGGAGTGCATATCAAAGCCCTATAGTAGCACTACATTCAAATATGCAAATGGTCCTCTGTTTTTAAAAACAACAATGTCTACTTTGTTGTGCTTGGATAAACTCTTATATTCTTAGAAGCCGAGTTACTTTAATGGAAGAGACAACTATCTGTTTGATAAAAGAATTTAGTTGATAAAATGTAGTAATTGCAGCCCAATGCATCAAGCACCCATATGGTATGTTTACTCAGAAATAGGAAGCAAAAGCGATGAATTTTGTCATTTTCTTCCATTTACTTGGAAGGAAGAGGCAGAGGAGGAAGAATTTTTTTTTAATTCTTTTCAATTTCATTTTATTTTCATATCAAGTGGAAATGGAGGGAACAAGTTGTCCCCGATAAAGACAATATTTACTTTTTCCCTTTCAGTTCTGTCAAATTAAACAAGATGGGTGGAAAGAAATTGATATATAATTCCTGTTTGCTTTCCAAATTAATCTTCTTTCTTTTCTCCCATTTCCTCCCTTTTAGGTAAACACAATAGTAGTCAAAGAAATGAACTCAAAAACTAATTCATCATTCACCATTCAAGCAATTTGGATCATGCAATTTAGCAAATAACCCATGCAATTTAGCAATTTAGCAATTTAGCAATTTAGCAAACAATTTGGATCATGTCAAACTAAATATCCTTCCTATACTCTGTTAGAACTTTAAATGATCACCGAGAAAGCTAGTTGTTTACTTGTTTGTATTTTATTTTTGTGAAATATAGAATATCCTTACTTCCTTGTATATCTATAGTTGTTAATTAGTTAATTACACGTCAACTAACACTAGCCTCCTTCTATTGTCACACAATCCTATGGAATCAATTACAAAGAAACTTTCACTCCTATAGCCAAATTGAGCACAATAAAGTTTTCCTATCTCTGGCAACAAATCTAGAATCTTCACTTCATCAATTAGATGTCAAGACCGTTTTTCTCAATGGAGACTAGCCGAAAGAAGTTTACAAGCCATAATCAACAAAATTTATAGATTGAAACAATCATTGTGCAAATTTAAATAATTCCCAAGAGCTTCGTTTGACAATTTACTAGAGTAACAAGTATTAGTAGTATGGTTATCTACAATGTCACACATATCACACCCTTTTTAGTCTTTATTAAATGTTCAACTCAAGGGAGAATTGTTATTCTTATTGTATATGTGGATGATATTTGTCTAGTAGGACCATGGATTAAATATCGTGCTGAGTTGGTCGACACAGGCCAATCATTTAGTTCCACAAGCCTATCGGCATAGGCACGACCCAACACTAGGCCCCGCGGCAGCTGAGAGGCATCACGCTACCCTACGGCCAGAACGGAGGGGCTGCACAACCCCGCCACCGTAGCGGAGGGGTCGCGTGACCCCTGTAGCAGTAGCGGAGGCTTCGTGTGACCCCCATGGCAGCCACGGAGTCGTTGCACGACCTCTCAGTCGTCGCACAACCTCTCAGTCGTCGCAGAGAGGTCACGAGACCCCCACATCTGCGTCTGCTGTGGTCCTTAGGCCGTGCCGGAGGAGTTGCACAACTCCCGCGCGAGTCGCACGAGCTCGCGGCCGCTCTGCAGTCACGCGAGTTTGTTGGCGTAGCCAGTTTGGGGTGTTTTTATAATTAAAACTTAGGTACGTTGGTTATTTAAATCAACTCTAGCTATGTGATAGGGATAATCTAAAGAGACTTTATTAAACCTTAATAAAATTATCTAATTAATTATATATTTTATTTATTTTAATTCTACAAAAGATATAATAAATTATTTATTTATTTTCACATTTCCTCCTTTTAAAAGATTACTTTTTATATTTTTTAAATATTTATGTTAAATATTTTATTTTTTAAATAATATATTTTATATTTAAAAAATATTGAAATTGTATCGGCATGTTACAGTACCAAAGCTATATCGTTTTGGTCTAGAACCGAAACCTCGATACGGATCGAGATTTTAAGACATCATATGCTTGAGATAAACACACTCAAAGAGTCTACTAGTTAAAGAATTCAAAATTAAACTTTCGAAAGCCTCATGTATTTTTTGTGGAATGGAAATAACTTAGCCAAACACATGAATCTCAGTCTCTCAATGAAAATATGCTTTGGACCTTCTCAAGTAAACATGAATGCTCAATTACAAGGCAGAAGACACTCCCATGAACTCAACAATCAAACTAGGAATGAAAGAGGATTATACACCAGTTCATAAATGCAGATATTAAAGGCTTGTGGGAAAACTTATCACTTACAAGACCTGAAATTGGCTACTCAGATAATACGGTGAGTCAATTCATGAAGAATCCAATGAAGAGCATATAAAGACCATCTATAGAATCTTGGCATATTTAAAACTAACATCGTGAAAAGGCTTGTATTTTGGGAAATCACAAAAGCACTAAGTTGAATGATGTAGTATCAAGAACCAATGCAGATGTAAAATTTAGAGCAATGATGTACGGTGTGAAAGGATGTGGTTATGAAGACTATTAAGGGGTTAAGGATCATTGTTGAAGAACTTATGAAGATGTTTTGCTATCAATGTTGCAAGGAACCTAGTGCATCATGATAAATTAAACATGTAGAGATTGATCACCACTTCATAAAGGAAAAGATAAAAAAGGAAATAATCAAGTTATTGCGTTCACTAACTAGTGTTTGGACAATAGATATCCTTACTACGGCTCTACTGAGGAAGAACTTTAAAGATTTAAACTTCAAACTAGGCATAATCAATGTCTACAACTCAACATAAGGAGTGTAATAGTTACAATTGTTAATTAACTAATGAGCCTATTAGAAGATCTTGGAGCATATGGACAATTATTACTTGATTCTCATGACACACACACACACACGTGTGTGTGTGTATTCTGTTTTAGTTGTTTCTGATTTTTTCCTTTATTAAAAACTCTTTCCTTATTTTCTAGACGTGGTATAATCTATAAGTAGGGTTGTACAGTATGTTAATACAATTTTAATTTCCAACATAAAACTAATAAATAAAATTCCTTGACTTTCATCAGACCTTGGCCTCATAAGTAACTTTTGCATTATGCTTTTGTTCAAAGCCCAGTGAATTGAATTGACTGAACCAGGAACTTGATGCATCTCCAGCTGGTATCATAATTCTATCCTAGTCATAACCAGACGCAAGTGGAACTAGATTGAACTCGTTGTTATCCTCTTTCTGTAGTAAACTTTGATTGTCTGTGATTAACTGAATTACTGAATCACTAATCCTAACTTCATTGTGTGTTTATTGTCTCTTGGCATCAATAAAGAAATGTTTCCTTCTAACTACTCGTCCCTTCCTTCAGTTGCCTAGTTCAATTGCCAGATACATATTTTTCTGTCTCGCATTGACTAGTCCATCTAATGTAGGATTTCATTCTTTTCTTCAACCTTAAACACCAAAGAGTAAGATGTTTTGAGTTTCCAATTTTCAGTCAACAACGTCCATGGAAATCTAGATCATATACTTTCCCCTTCCATTGCTTTCGGTTCAGCATGAATCCTGTGTTTATACTTTACACATAAGCTTAACATTTGTCTTCATTTTGTACTTTCTCCTGAGTAAAGTAGCTAGTATATGAGTAGCTTAGCAATTATCTATTTGTACCGAACATTGATTTTCTATTACATGAGAGATGATCGGCTGTTTCATTTTTAACCATATTCCTCAAAATTTATTTATAACTTTTGTTAAGATATCTTTATGCATTATGTGATCGAACAATTAGGCCTACATGGTTGTGGGAATGGACTGCAAAAATAGATCATAAATCTCAGGATTTCCTTCTGATATTGGTACAATTTTTTCTTGTTTAGCAATTTTAAATAATTCTCTTATAGCATAGTCATTAGTATTGTGATTCGTACCTTAGGATCTTATGATCTTACCACTCAAACTAACTTAGTCGGCCCAAATTCATGAGATCAAAATCAGGATGGATCTTAGATACCTACTTTCCCGTCCTACTTTCCTCATCTTTCTTGCATGAATCCAACAAACTTAATTGAACTGTGTTTAAAATCACCTACCAATTTACATCTTGAGGTTACTAGTGAAACTTACATCATTTGTTGTGTGTGTACCATTTTAGAAAATTTTCAACTTTATGAGATTTTGTTTTTTTTTCATAAACTTCGAACTTGAAGAATCCATTTTAGTTATCACTAATAATATTCATACTACTTATTATTTTTAATTACATTGAACAATGTTTTCTTTGTTCTCACTCTACCCCTTGCACAATCTAAGTTAATAAATTCAACTCGTCTAACTATAAAATCAATTAGCTGTCTGCGAATGCATTTGTACCATCTAAACTTATTTCCTCAAATTTTATCATCTATTGAACCTACATCTAATTGCTGTTGATTATTATTATTATTCTTTCTTGTACTCTACACGTCCATCTTAACCTCCCTTTTGTACATGTGATTCCCTAGCAATTCAACACTTCATCCCATATAGGATGGCAGCAATTTTTCTTTTTGCTTAAACAGAACACAACAATCACACAAGACTCTAAAAACTCTCTTCATTTCACCACCTATTTGGATCACACAAGACTCTATGCTTATGAACTAACAAGAGGCAGCCTTTACCACATGCATTGTTAACTGGACTAGATGTGTGATACAGCAAGAGCCTCTAGTCTGACTCTATTTTTTTAGATGAATTGTTATTAGAACCATTAGATTCTCCAACTAAACTGGTCCCTTCCCTGTGTTAACACTCACACTGTAACATGCATGGTAGGGGACTGCTCTCTGCTACATACAACAAGCTTTTAGGTAACTTAGCTCGTATAAGTACAGAAGTATTTGCCAATTTTTTTACCAGTGTAATTCCAATTAAAGGTATTTACGATATGCAGTATGACTAGAAGTTATGTTCTCATGTCTCCAAATACTTTGCCTAAATTTTTTGAAGTTCCTATTTCCAGATTTTATTCTGAAGTTGTTTTAAACTCATAGTGGCTAACCTTTTTGCCATCTAAGAAGGTGGAGAGATTGACAGCTTCTTATGAAATGTGTTCTCATAACTTTGTTGCTTATTTCTTTATTAGTGTTTTGTTTATTGAATGAGTTAGTATTTTTCCTAGCAATATAATGTAGAATAAAGCATGTATCCTGCTATATAATGACTAATATAGTTTTCAACATTGCTCAGTGACATATATTTTATTGGAGGATTTGGCACTGTTGCGTGGGTGGATGTGAAGGAATATGAGACCATGAAACCCGATAAGATTGCTGCTGAGAGTGGAGAACAAATTTTGAAGGCAGGCTACATATTCTTGCCAATGTTTTGTTTCCATTTTCAATATTATTTTTGTAGGGTGAAATGGTCTGTTCTAAACATCTCATCTTAACATGCCATGCTAGGAACTTAATGCAATGTTTTCAAAGCAACTTAAAGACATCTTATCAACAAAAGTTGAGATAGATGATGCCGCCTTCATATCTGTAGATAGTAAAGGCACTGATGTTCGGGTTCGACAAGGTGCACAGGTATGAGTTATCGCTGAAAAGAAAGTGAAAATTATGTGTGCTTTCTTACTAGTTTTTTCATTGTTTCATGAGCAATTACTATTTCCTTCGATTTTTAATAATTGTGCGCCAAAATTCTCAATCTGGTCAAAATCAAAGACAAATGATATTTAAATCTATTGAATCACTGCTAATTACATTTTTAAAAAAATCATTTGATTTTCCTTTATCTCTTACACCTTCAACTCTAATTGATTCAGGCCAAACTTGAAAATAAATGAGTTGTCTTTGGACATGTTTATGTCATCTAGAGCTCTTGAATCTTTGATCTTCCTTATCCCCTTACAACTTCAACACTATTAGATTTAACTGGTTTAATAATAATAATAACATTTATTAGTTGTCTTTGAACATATTTATGTCATTTTAACTTATTCTCTCTTATTTTATTATCTTTTATAGCCTGCATAGTCTATTTGATATTTATCTTTGTCAGCAACCTCATTATGTTATTAATGATATTTTTATCAATTATTACTGGTTTGTTGAATAATAGATCCAAGTATCATTTCTCTTGCTGCTTCTCTCTCTCACACACATACATGTACACATCAATCAAAACTCTGGTCCATGGAATATGATGGATGGTACCAGTCTTATTGATCGCTATGTTTAAACCTAATGAGCACACACAAATCACAAATAACTCATACACGTCCTCTCCATTTCTATCAATCATGTTTTTTTGATATTAATGATATTTCCATCAATTATCACTGACTTGTTGATAGTAAATCTAACTTTCACTCCTCTTGCAGCTTTTCATATTATTGATACACATTTCATCTGCTCTACTTCTAAATCCTCACGTTCCAACTGATTTATCTATTAACCGAGTTAATCATACTACATGAATCTAATCATCACCTACATTTCAATTATGTTTATGTGTAATCACTGAACTCTAAAAAATTGTTCCAGTTAGGTCCATTTGTTGTATGTACTTAAAACACGTAATGATACACTTGAGCATCCACGTTGGCATTATAATCTTGGTCAATTGTCTCATCAACATCATATTATCATCTCAAACGAACAAGTAGCAAGGTCAGCAACTTGCTACTAGCCATCGAGTATATCAGCAGATGGATTTGAATAGAGCAACTTGTAAAATGAAAAAAAAAATGATTTAGGCCTCTTTAATATCGTTACTTGTAGTTTACTAAACATTTAGTTTAACTCTACATTAGACGCTCAGTTATGCCAAGTGTCAGCAATATTGCTACTATTGTTTTTCTTTTCGGGCGCATTTATTTTTTGATTTCTTGGTTTCTTCCATCATTGTTTCAGCCATGTTAGGAACTTGGATATGTTTCAACAGAATATTGGCCTTGTTGATATCGAACCGTTTTCTTGGGACATCTTAATCTTGCAGTTTAGCATTCGAAGGATATCGTTTGAGGCTGAACGTGAAATTCAAACTCTGGATGATGCAAAAGCTGCTCTTGTAATGATAATAAAAAGGCATCGCAAGTCGAAATCCGCAACCTAATAATATCTTCGTTAGCGTTTATGTAACTTTATATCTCTTTTCTTCTATGGTGAACATCCGAATTGTTGGCTATTTAGTGACTAGGAGAGGGACATTTGAAAGTTACTTTGCTAAACTATTTGTTCGAAGTTTTTTTTCGTTCTTTTAAAAAAAACATGTCCTGAACATTTCGAGATGCGTATATAGTTTTTCATCAAAGATCCTTATAATTTTATACTCTCCCTTATTTGAATTACTTTTTGGTAGTGTATCTGTGTACGTGGATCATGTTATATTATCCTCATTTAAAATCGCTTGATCATGAAACGTTAGTTTATTGTTGAATGTGATTATCAAGAGTTGGTTCCTGGTGAAGCAGATGGAAATACCCTCTGAATTATTTTGATTTATTCCCTGGTGTAGGGACGAGTAATGAGTTACAAAAGATGGATGCAAAAATCTCTTTAGATATTCATTTTCCCTCTTTTATTCGTAAGAGAAAATTATAGATAAACGATTCATCCATCAACTTATCTCACACTCCCATTTCAACGTCAACTCGTCACTTTAAGGGTAAGTGAACACAAATCCTATATGATCTCTTTCAATAGGTAGAAACTTGATGGCCATCAACAAGTTTGAAGCTCCTTGTGGTTTTATTAGTGTCTCAAGTTAATTTTAATATGATCAATCAAGTTATGTTAGGTCTTGTTGTTATCTAACCTTATGTCTAAGTGTGCAGGGGCTTATGAATACAAGAAGTAGAGCGAAAGATGCGGCAGACGAGAGGCTGCGGAAGAGTACACTAGCAGAGCGAGAAGGACGCACGTGGCGGTCTGAGGGACGAGAAGTCGAGGAGGAAGTCTGCTTAAGGTGAAGGATAGAACATGGATTCGGGCGAGCCCAATTCCGAATGCCTAATCAATCACCTAAGCGACCGAATGTGGACGGGTCAACTTGAAGAGAAGTCAACCAAGAGTTGGCATGCTGGAGGCGCATTCAAAGTACTGGAAGGCGCCTCCAAGAGTGCTGCATGGGAGGCGCCTTCATGCCTTATGGAGGCGCCTCTAGAAGCAGCTAATTGTCCGTTGCAAGGAAATAAAGTTTATCTTTTGAGATAAAACTTTATCCGCCTAGAAGCACCTTAAGCCTCCTTTAAGGCGGCTCCCAGCGATGAAAAAATATCTTCAGGAGGCTATAAAAGTCCTCTGGTGCTAGGAATCAAATAACAATTGGACTACAACTATTGTATTCATTCCTATTTTTTTTTTAGCTTTTCAACGACTATAGGAGGCTTCTCTGCCTTGAAGGAAGGAGATATTTTGGAGCTTTCATTGCTTTGGATTAATAACCATGTATGTTGTAACCAAGTAAAATTCTGAGTCTTCTTACTCTTTCTTTTATGTTATTTTTTGCTTTATTTATCTAATCTTTGTATTCTTGCTAAGACAAAGCAAGAGAATTATTCTAACTTAATTGCAGGGATATTCACCCCCTCTGGCCGGCCTCCACAGGATCAACAAGTAGTATCAGAACCCAACCGCTTCAAAAGGACTAACCACCAACCGAAGCAAAGGGCACAATGGCCGGAGCGAGTATCCATTCGCCCAAATTTGAGGGAGACTTCGCCTATTGGAAGAAGAAAATAGAGGTATATTTCAAAACTGACTTTGATATTTTTCTAATCTTGAAAAATGGTTTTGCAGTACTTATCGACAATAACGACAAACTAAAAAAAAAGACAATTGGACAAAAAAGGAACAAGCCAAATTTATGGCCAATGGAAAAGCAAAATTCCATTTGCTTAGTGCACCGCTACCTCAAGAAGTCAACTGGATCAGAGCCTAGAAGTCTGCAAAAGAGTTCTGGAAAAAAATTCCTGGAGCTTCATGAAGGGACTTCCGAAACCAATGTCACAAGACGAGACCTACTTCGGAATCAACTAACGAATCTCCGACTGTGAATCAATCGCTCAATTACATGCTAAACTGAAGGAACTAATCATCGAACTCACGAATCTCAAAGAAAATGTAACTAACCGAGATTCACGAAATTCATGAACCAAGTCACAACTTGACCTTAAAAGCTATGAAAGAGGACAAACCCGAGTCGGATTCTTCAATCGATGAAAATGAAGCAGCCTTTATGGTAAGGAAATTTTCTAAATTTTTTAAATCTAACAAGTTCAACAAGTCGCAGACTAAGAAGCACATTCCAAGCAAATGAAAGATAAGATGCTACCACTACCAAGAGGAAGGATACAT
>JBBPFP010955091.1:0-14642 GCA_037974795.1 Kaempferia galanga | reverse complement strand
TTGGATTCTCAAAGATATTTTTGAAAACTTTTAATAAATTATTAGTCCTTAATAAGGATTAAGGACTAATGGAAAAACATCTTGTTGTACGCTTCACAGAAAGATGTTGGCTAATTTATAAGGACTCCTTATGTTTATTAGGTTTTTTTTCAATAAAGCGTGTGCTTCGCTTTGCGCTTCGCGCTTTAAGCCGCAAGACCCTTGAGCGCTTTTTTGCGCTTCGCGCTTGTGACAACTATGATACTACCACTAACAAAAAAATAACATGAATCTAGCAATAAACATGCTAACGCAATAAAAAAGAGAGATATACTCCAATGCCATGAACAAGCAACAAACTAAAAAGAACTAAAAACTTCAAAACATGGAAGAAAAAGAAAAACACTACTATGTACTAAAGTCCCCCAAACTTGGAACTTTTATTATCCCAATAAAATTAGTGAGGTGGAGGAGAGTGATAATATAGTGGATAGCGATATCTTGCTACATGGTGGTGAGAAGGAGGTTGGCTCGCATGTTGGGTACGAGGGTCGGTATATTGGGGCAACTCGCCGAAGCACTCATGATAATGATAAAGGGCATTAACCTCATTTCTAGTGGTATTCATGAAGGTCATGAAATTCTCCGTTCTCTCCCTGTCAGCGAAATAGGATGGGGCAAAGGAAGCAAATTGGTCCATGAATTCCCTCGTACGAGAGAAATGATCTTGTACTTTTTTGAATTGCTCGCCGCTCAAGGTATAATGGTCCTAGCGCAAATGATGGGAAGTATTCTGCAGAGAATCCAAAGAAGTAAGAACATCAGAGAAATCAAATCTAAAAGAGCTCGTAGCTGTATGCGCAAAAGAATGTCTTGCCGGCTGCGGGGTTCTAGGTGAGGGATTTTCATGGAACACTCTAGGAGAAGAAGTTGTATTGGGTACAAGGTCTTGAATAACCCAATTAGTTGGGTTGTGAATTGAAGTTCGGTTGGCGTTAGGTAAGGGAAGAGAGAATCCTTCTCGCCTTATGAAAGCATAGTCATTGTCTTCCTACCGAATCATTTTCATCGCTAAACACATGTCAATATCAATGTTAGTGTTTCCTGCAACAAAAATTACTCCAAAGAGGTTATACTGTAAACGGTAAATAATGAAAGTAATCAACCTACCAACACAATCGTACTCGTGCTAGTTTTGCTGGCTCTAATTAGAGTTTGAAGGAAGTGAAACCTAATATTAAATTCAACATTATTAAACATGTCCCAAAGAGAATAAAGTTCAACTATTTTAACTACCCGTCACTCTCACCTCCACCAGAAATGGTTTTGCCTAAGCCACGGTGAAGGTAATGGAAGACGGGGTTTGTATATTGGAGGCTTTGGACCTAGAGATTGCATATCCTTACTTAACCCCGTTAACTCTTACCAAAATTTATGGTCATTAAACCTAGAATCAAACTCTTCGGATACCCTTGTTTTCAAGCCAAAACAATTATTGAAGTCATATAAAGTCCATTGGTAATCATTATTCAAGAGTTTAAAATTGATATTGCCATCATGATCATGATCATCTTCAGATGTAAAATTGGACTCTAAAGAACTTAAAACTTCAAGCACTAGATGAGGGTAAGTTGGATAGTTGCAATACATCAAATCATTCATGTCAAGGTTGCTAATTAGCCAATCAACGTTTTTCTTGATACCCAACATTTCAATAGTAGAACTATCAAAATATCTAGTGCAAACAATTCTTCGAGAAACAATTATATCAAAGCGAAATTTTTGATCTTTATTACAAAAAACAATACCATATTCATTTTCAATATCCTCGTTGTGTGTGACTCGCTTCCCTTTTCCCTTGCTTGTACTTGTAGCAACTCCTTTGCCCTTATCTTTACTTGGCTCTTTTCCACCATCAGATCTGTCACTCAATTTGCCTGCTTTCCTACGTCTTTTCAAAATGTTAGACATAATGAAAGCTAAATCAAGAAGGGATTATTCAAAAAGTAGGAAGAGATCTCTCTTTAAAACCTAGATTTAGATCTAGAGAAGATTAGATCTAAGAAAGAGATAGGTTTCTTGAGGCTAGGAGGAAGAAAGAGAAGTTTTAGGATGAGGGAAGAAGGTTGGAAGAAGAAAGGGAGAAGAAAAGAGTTAAGAAGGTTGAGAAATGGGAGAGAGAGTGGTAGCTAGGTTTTGCATGGCTGTGTATGGGGATACACGGTTGTGCCCATGGGTTATATACTCGTGGGTACTATTCACGCACGACTGTGCAAAATTACATGACCGTGTGGAGCTTATTTCGGGAGAAAGGCTCATTTAGGGTTACACGACCATGCAAGATTGCACCACCGTGTAGGGCTTTATTCGGAAAATGGAGAAGGTGAGATACATGACCGTGCATAATTGCTTGGCCTTGCAGGGGTGTGCTCGGGATTCCCTTGCACTACCATGCAAAATTGCACGGCTGTGTAGGGGTTTGCTCGGGAAGATGAACACCTGTGCTTGCACGACCGTGCAAGAGTTCACAGGGCTGTGCAGGCTCTATTTTGCCCTTCATTTGGCTTATTCGGCCTCTTTTCGTCACACTATTCTCTAAGCAACCTGCAAACAAAATGATATAATGTTAAACTTAATGAAATGCTAAAAAATAATGGAAAATAGCAAAAGAAAAACCCTTTGGTTGCCTCCCAAGAAGCGCTTATTTAAGGTCTTTAGCTCAACCATCTTAAGGCCAATTACGACCTAATGACCTTGGGTGGTAGGTTATTCCCCCAGGTGAATTTGAGGCACTACCATCCTTTATCCGGGCTCTTTGCGGGCATACATATTTTTTATTTTGCATAGGCGCCTGCCACTCCTTGTCTTCCCGACTCAGTGCTAGCTCCGGAGGCTACCCTGGATGATGGTGGTAGATTGGTTCTTGTTGGATTGTAGAAGGGTTGTTGTAGAAACTATATAAAAGAAAGACATTATCAGAAGATTGCGAAAGATCAAAAGTCAACTTATCCTCACCAACTTGAAGTGTCAATTTGTAATTGTTCACATCAATTATGACTCCTGCTATGACGAGAAAAGGCCTCCCAAGTATAAGCGGGATCTTTAGATCCTCTTCCATGTCCAGAACAGCGAAGTAGGTGGGAATGGTACCACCTACCTATCTGCATTTATAGTCAGCTAATTGCAGTGCCATGGTGGTTAGTTTAAGATCATTAAATCCCAATTGCTTGCATAATGAAGAAGGATTGAGACTCACGCTTGCTCCAAGATCACAAAAAGTCTTACTAAATATTGTAGTTTCTATCTTGCAAGGAATTGAAAAACTACTTGGATCTTTGAGCTTTGGAGGGATTGCATTAAGTAGAAGCGCACTATAATTGACGAGCAATGGTGTTATGTCCCTCTTTCCTTCTTTTTGTTGCTCATGATCTCCCTCAAAAATTTAGCAAATTTTGGCATTCGTTGTAGAGCATCAAGAAGTGGGATTTCAACACACAAAGATTAGATTTTCTCTAAAAACTTATTGAACTTTTCATCTTTTTGAGAGATGGCCAACTATTGAGGGAAGGGAACGGGTAGTCTTTTTGGTTGAATTGGAAGTGACCCTTCAACTTCAATATAGTATTCTCCTCCGCCTGTTGAATTTTTTCAAATTGAGGGGGAAAAGGAGAGTGTCTTCCTTCTTGTTCGGTTTCCCTTGAACCAATCACTTGGTGTTCTCCCAAGATTCGTCCGCTTCTAAGCTCTATTCAGTTGTAGTGCTCCACAAGGTTAACTTCTGGCTTGTCCGGGAAGTTTCTTTTGCCTCTTGATGATGAACTAACAATTTGAGCTATCTGTCCTTCATACATCTTCATGTGTTTCTCTTGACTGTCTAATCTTGTATGTATTTGCTTGATCTCAGACTTCATCTACTTATTGCTAGTTAAAAGATCTTCCATCATCTTCTCCAATCTGGATAATAACTGATTCTAATTATTGTTGGATGACTGCCCATATTCTTGATTGTTATTTCGATAAGAGAAGTTGGGATGATTCTTCCAACTGGCGTTGTAAGTGTTTGAGTATGGGTTGTTCTGACAAGAGTTGAAGTTGCCAATGCGTCATAATGCTCAACTTGATTTATCTGATTAGCTACAGTTCCTAGTGGTTAACCTTCTCTTACATGATTAGAACTCCCACATACATTACAAGTTGTAATAATTGCATTTACCAGATTGGTGTTCATCATATCAACTTTCTTTGTCAAGGCATCCATTGTAGAAATTAAATCCAAAGCATGCACATTGAACTTTCCTGGGGCTAACATGGGATTACCACTACGTTCTGAGACCCACTGATGGTGATTCATAGCTACATTTTTAATTATTTCCTCATCTTTATCAAGACTTTTGTTCATTAAACCGTCGCCAACTGCAAATAAGAATACCTTAGTCCAATAGTTGATTCCATTGTAGAAGGTGTGTATGACTAACCATCTTTCAAGTCTATGATGAGGACATTGTTTGAGCATTCCCTTGAATTAGTCACAAGCTTCGTACAAAGGTTCGCTATCATGTTGCTTGAAGCTTGCAATCATATTTTACACGTGTGGTCTTACTAGAAGGGTACTCACATTGTGCCCAAGAATTTATACTATTTGGAGCCAAAGAATTTAACCATGATTTAGCTCGATCTCAGGGAAAATCCAAAAAGAAGTAATCTAATGGCCTCAGGAGGAACCCATTCATCTTCATAGTACTATAGATTTCATAAAATACCTCAAGATGTTGATTTGGGTCTTCTTGAGGTCCTCCTCCAAATTGATTCTTCTGCACTATAGAAATAAAAGCCGGTTTGATCTCAAAGTTATTGGCCTTCACTGCTGCCTTGTAATGTTAGATTGAACCCCTCTTGTATAAAGTGCAGCATAGTCTTTGAGTAGTCTATCGTCCATGACTGACTGTTCTTGCTCTTATTGTCTTCTTTATAGAATTCTTCTTTAATGAAACGGATGATTAATCTCAGGATCAAAAGGTAATAAATTTGTAGGGTCAATTCTACGCATACAAAAGCAAGATGCATGTTAGAGTTTGTTTTTGTATTTTCTTTTGGGAAAAAGAATTACAGAATTCAAATTCTAGAAATGGAATTTGCAAGAAAAGGAAAAAAAATGAATGCAAAAGTAAATTGTAAAAATAAAAGATAAATGTATTAATAAGTATTTATAAAATATCTAGGCTAGCTTAAAAGCGTCTTAACTAATGTTAAACTCGACTCCCCGACAATGTCGCACAAAACTTGTTAAGCTTCACAAGCATACGAAAACATCATCAATAATATAAAAGATTATCGTATCCACATAGAGTTGGAGGTTAAGCACTAGCAAGTGTACTCGAACGAATTAGCTAGACAATTTGTGTGGTTGTGTGACAAAGTTCAAGAAAGCATAAGAAGTAGAGAGAGAAAAGTAGAGAAAGAGAGAGTGTTGAGGATATCCAATGTCTAAAGAAATGTTTTAGGGTCTCGGTTTCATTATAATGGTAATTGACATGCCATGGATAGCTAACCTCCGTGTATCAATACCTAGGTAATCTAACTAGGTACCAATGCAACCCCGCGATAAAGTATCTAAATATTCCCCTTATTTGTATTCGATGCTAGTCATTTGAGTAGGTAACCTAGAAAGTCCAGTTAAAGGATCACCTTGTCACTAGGTTCCTCGGTCATACATCTTTAGATCAACTAAACACTTCTTAACATAGAATTAAGGCGAATTTATTATGTACTTAGATCTACCATGCATAATTATGCACTCCGATTGGAGTTTATTCTTACGTTCAGGAGTAAAGATGCCCTCGAGCAGCAAAGCCTCTTTCTCCCGATCTAGAGAGATCAATCTACCCAAAGTGCTAAATCCTACATCTATTCAATGAAATAGCACAATTCAAGCACAAACAATTCATTAAGGCGTTTCATCGAATAGAAACAAGGCAAGTACATCATTAACATAGGAAATAGGCCAATCCATGGAGTTTACATCAATCACTCATTATAATTACTCCCTCAACAACCTAGAATAAGGGGATCTACTCAAAGACCATAAAGAAAGAGATCCAAAGACAAAGAAATCCAAGCATCATCTAATCAATTAACCGAGGGAAAGAGGAGAAGGCTTATTTATCGAGATACCCTGGTCTTTAGATCTAACCCCTTGCTCCGCGATGAGGATGCGAGGGCGACGGTGGTCACGGATCGTCGAAAATGTCGCCAGACGATGGTTGAAGACTTTGGTGGTCAGCCACAAGGGGTAGATCTCCTCCCCAAGCAAAGGGGAGAAGTTTCCCTTTTGTAGGCCAAGGCCAAAATGGCCTGCATAGGTCCTTGCAAGCCGTGCAAATCTACACGGTCGTGCAAGGGCGGCTGCTGTGATGGTGTGCACGACCGTGCAAATCTACACTGCTAGACATGGTTTTGGTCTGAAGTAGGCGTACGGTTGGGAAGGGCTTCACTCGGGTTTCTTCGGCATACGACCGTGCAAATCTGCACAGCCGGGAGAGGAATGTCACTGGAATGGCTGCACGGTCGTGTTGCTGATACTGGCTTCATCATTGCACGACCGGGTTCTCCTCTTCGCTCGGGAATACTTTTGTGTCCGCTCCATCATCCGGTACATGCTCCAAAACACGTTTTTGCTCCATTTTCACTCCAAAAGTGCATTTTGACATGAAAACAAAGAAAAGAGCACATCTCTGAATAAAGAGAGTAGTAATGCTGAAGTAAGAATGAATAAGGGTGCGATAGTGTAAATCATACAAGTGAAATCAAAGTGATGTGCAGTAAAATATAGAAATAATCCACACCATCATTCAATCATTTCGAAAGTTTTTGGTCTATACTATTTTCAATTTGTTTGGTTCCATCGGTTGAGTCTTAACTGAATGTTCAGCTCTATCTACACTCAAACAACTTGAAGGCTGATCTTATGCTGCACACAAATTGCTATTTTTGGCACCAGTCAAATCAGATCCATGTGAATTGACATTAGATGTTTTAGGAGTCAGAAATATTAATAATTCGTGATATGTTAAGGAATGTGGAAGCTCGTGTAAAACATTGTAGGATTTTAAACCTTCAACTTGAGCTGCTTTAGAATGTATTGGCTCCATATGATTTTCTATTTGTGCATCAACCGTAGTAAGTTTCTTTTGACCACAAGTGCATCCATCCAAAATATCACTCACACTTTTCTTTGTACAACTTGAATGTGAAGAGTCTGGCTAGGAACTTGTAGCAGGAACTTCATATATGCTACCTAAAAATATCTCTTCCCTTAAACCATCAGTTGGCGCAACATGAGTAAAATCAGCAACAATTTGCAGCGTTCCAGAATCATCATCTTTGGAATCAAATTCCTCATGAAATAATCAAGTCTGAGGGCCATCATCATAAAGTACTTTGTCAAGGTCTTCTTGGGTGTTGAAGCTATCATTCTCTATGACAAGGCCTAGTCGTCCCTCGAATAGAGTTTGATTATAACTAAAAGGAATAAAGTGATCTTACATCTTTTTCTTCATCTTACCCCAATTCTTGATCTTGGTCTTGCCTTACAGTCCCATAAGCGTGTCGCAAGTGCTCCCACCATGCTGATGCCAGACCTCTATGCTTGAAGACAACTCCTTCACCTTTAGTCGATCCGAAACTTATTAGTGGCGTACCTGAAAATTCAGGTAGATTAACTTGAAGTTCGAAGTCTCCATGTTAATCCTCTTGACCACGTGTTTAACGATCTTCACGAATTTGCACATTTTAGCTAGGCGTCGAGATAAATCTATGACTTATGTAAATCATTAATCATCACACGTCACATCGGGTTAAATATGCAACTTGCCTCTATAAATCCATAATTCTTAACCTTCTTTCACAATGCTTGGCTTCCTCCATCAGAATCTGCCAATTATTGCGACAAGGACCACGACCACGTGGTCCTTCCATGGAATTTGATGCTCGACTTCCTCAATCGGACACTGCTCTGATACCAACTCCTGCGGGCTAACGAGAAGGGAGATTGGAGGAGAAGAAAAGAAGAGAAGAACTGTTATCCTCTAGGTGTTTCCAATAAAAAACGAAATATTTTATACAATAACTGAGGATTAATTCTTCATACAACTAAACATATGGTTATATAGACTTTCAACCCTAATACCAAAGAAAGGAAATAAATCCAACATATTGACCCTAATTTCCTAACTTGTAAAGAAAGGAAAGGAATCCTAATAAAAATGAAAGAGACTCATAATTCTAAAATCCCTAAACGGACTTAAATAAAAAAATGATAGAGATTACTAAAAAATACCTAAAATACCAAAAAGGAAAAATTACCAATAATAATAATAATAATCTACGGATCCTCCTACATCGACTTCTTAATCCAATTAAAATGACTCAAGTTTATAATCAATTAAATATCGCTCATCGATTGTATAAACAAAATGTATCCATATTAGTCACCCCCATTGTCATGTCATGTTAGTTGCATAAATGCCCTTAAGGCATAGCTGAGCCGGTAACCATAGGTTGGCGCAGTTAGTACCTACATGAGTGTTTATTACCGTAGGTCTTGGGTCAAATTTTCAACGGGTGCAAAGCGCCTCATTAGGTGTTTGACCTCCCCACCATTGTCCTAAGTCAAAATGCTCTTGTGATTTTTTTTTTTTTTTTCCTATCTTGTCGTGTGGCCGGTGATACTGGGCACTTAGGGTGAGCGATATTAGCTTTTGCTCCAATGTTAGTTGCATAAATGTCCCCACGGCATAGACGAGCCGGTAACTGTGTGTTAGATTTGTAGAATTAAGGGTAGAATCTCGACAAAGTTGTGGAAATACCCTCCCACTTGAGGGCATGATCAGTACTTGATTTACTCCCTTATGTGGGGTAGTCGTGGGGGTCGCCATGATGACGGATTTCACCTTTTGCAGAAATGTTAGTTACATAAATAATGTCATTCCATGTTTAGTTGCATAAATAACATAAACTTCAATTTCTTAAAAGCCTTTTACTGAATTTGTTGCCCTCTCTAATTATTTTCCTTTAACACCTAAAAAAAGAAGGAACACAGTTTTCAACCTACCTCGATAACAATATACTAGGTGGTCATTTGATTGGTCAGTCTCTCAACTTCAATCTTATTTCTTAGAGGTTTCATTTCCAGAATAGATTTTGGGATTCACATCTACTCTCCTTTCATAGAACATGAAATGCAAAACTTTTTTCAAACCAATTCTGACGTTGTACTTTGTTAGCTTCAAACGTCATGATAGACTTTGTGAGAATCTCAAAAATACCCTTTCAATTCACCATATCCTAGTCTTTAGTTTACCACCATATCATCAATGTCTTTCCACATTACTCCCAAGTAAGCCCTGAATTTGATTACTAGTCTCTGTTACGTGGTGCTTCCATCTTTTAAGACCAAATAGATGATTTTATAACAAGAAATTCTCTTTTATGGTTTGGAAGGAACTATGTGGCATATTTGCAGTTATTATTAGCATCCAAGAAGCTCAACATCTTGTTGGCCTCCCAAGAATCTTATTGTATAAAGACACTAAATACACATTCAAGAAATTCACCGTTATGGTTTTGTCATACAGCTATTGTCCCAAAGTCAACATTTGAATTGTGATTCATATAAACCCAGCCATGGCACTGCGTTCCTCATCAATATGTCTTCAAAATGGTGATGTACTAGAGAGCTCTCTATTGACACTGGTTTTCTCCAAACTAGGCAATTAGCAACCTGAGTTCTGGCAACCAAAATGCCTTATGTCCCTTCTTAACAACACTTCAGTTCCAATGTGTCAACTGTAGGTCATGCTCATGTTTGTGGTGATACCTGTAGTACTTCTATCTATCCCTTTTGTCCTTTTGTGGGTTGTGGATATTATCATCCTCTTTCTACATGAAAATCTCATTCTACAAAAGAATATCTCTCTTACATCTGGCCGCAGCAGGAGGTCATTTTTAGGCTCAGCCACATTATGATTCGAACAAATAGATTACTTGATCCTTGTAACCTATGGATTTTTGTTTCTCGTAAGTCACTGGAATATTTAGATCATTTTCTTTTATATATCTCGAAGCAATGTCTGACAACCACAATGTTTTCTGTTTCATTTTATACTGTCACTTAATATCTAAGAAGATTTTCTCCTTGGCATTTTTGCATCAGTACATACTTAAGAGGAAAATCTTTATCAACCAGAATTGCTTGATTAAATCTTATTCATTTGTGTATTGAGATTTGTTTGTTTCTTTACTACTAGTCATTAGCTCCAATTCCTGAATCTGAGGAAGAAGCATTATATCATGAAAATGACGAAGAAGATGACCAACAAAAACAGTGGAGATCTCATTCAGGAGATAATGGGAAGGTTAAGCTTGCTCAGAAATTTTCTGAAGTGCCTGTAATTCAACCTGCAAAAGTCCATGCCTCTTCGACTGTTTCTCCCAAACCAGAAGGCCAACCAACACAATGGAGAGCTCATTCAGGAGAGAATGGAAGAGATAAGCCTGCAAAATTTCAGGCCTCTGCCAGTGTTTCTCCTAAACCTCAGGGTTGGGAAGCAATTCCTAAACCAAAAGGGCATTCAGGTCTTGATTATTCACGATGGGATCAGGTCGAAGATGACTCAAGTGAAGAGGACAAGGATGATGACACAGAGGAGCAGCAACCTCAATATAGATTTCGTGTCAGAACTGTTGGTGCGAGGCCTGTATAGTGATCAGATTTTGATTGTCTTGTGTTAAGATGCCTGGAAGATAGTTCATCTGTAACTTTTGAAATGTTTGGTAATTGACGGTCGCATGTCCATATGGTCCCTGAATACCAGAAGGTACCTAGTTTGGAGCACATTTTAGTTAACCAAAGAGATTCAGGTATACTTATTTACTTTTTAAGTTTGATAGACATGAACTTATTTTTATTGAAAATGCAGGGCATTGCGTTAATCTCTTGAAACAGAGCATTTGGAGATTTCTTTGATTTGACACTTACAACAGTTCGACCAGCTGCCATTGTTCTCCTTTGATTATAGCATCGGGAGATTCATGTGCATGATGATTATTGCTGTCTCACATGCCTCCTATCAGTTATCTTTCGACCAGCAGATCTGGGCTGGTGGGCACAAGGATTTTCTATGCTACGGCTAGTGAAGAAAAGATAAATTATATTATGGTGAAAATCCTTGGTGCCTATCTTCTTCTATGTTCACATCACTAGGTAAACGTTGCTGTTCAGATAATCAATGCTAATCATCCTTATTGTTTCTAGCGTTATAACATGCCTGAAGCCCTGACTTCTTTGTAGTCTTGACCACCCAACATCCTCGGATAAAAGTACAATTTTGTCTCGGTATTTGTATTTTTCTATTTTTTATTCATATTAAAAAGCAGAATCTACCGTTTTAGCTGGATTCATATTTCTAGAACATAATTTGAAGGCTGTACCTTACCCAAGTAATCAATATTGGATTTACCTGAGAATAACGTATTACAGTGAATAACAATATGCTTGTGTTTTGTCTTGAAAATCAAGTTGTCTTGAAAATCAAGTAATCAAGTTGTCTTGAAAAAAAGCTATCTTGTTTTATAGCTCTTTTTTTTTAAAGGTAAATGATATTATACATCAGTGAGGGAATACATATTAGACGCTCGTGAAATGAAAACGTGTCCAAATTTTGAGAAACATCCGCTCTATATTGGGAACATCACTCTTATATTGACTCCTATTACGAGCTTTGCCAGATTAGAACAAATGTACAAGATATTCTCAAGTATCGAGCTTCGATCAACTTGTTGTTGCCTCGGTATCTTCGGAGGAAGACCTTCAGCGTCCGTTTGGAGGTTCCCATCTTGTGCTGTAGATGAAGCTAAGTCTGCACTTTATCCCAAATAGCATAGTTGATCACACACCCCAAAAAGGTGTTGGTACACAACAGGTAGGTTTTGCACCCTCATATGGCAGCTTGTCTTTCGTGCGGAGGTGGCCGTGTGCAAGTAGGCACAACATAACTGATACTTCAGCATAATATAGGTCTTCCATACAACTTTCTCCCAAGTTTTGGGCTCACTCCGATCCGAAAGAACTGGTAGGAGGCTGTGAAACCTTGCTAGACAGACTGGAACCAACCAGGCAAACAATTTTGAACTTGTACAGAATCTGTTTGTTCATGTATTATGTCCTCAATCTACAACAATTTCTTGATAAAGGTGAGTCCGAGGGCTTGGCGTTCCAGTCCCATAAGTCTACTTGCTGGAGGAATTGATGATGAACCCATTTCAATCAAAGAGAGTCCTGCTACCATTCCATACTGATTTGGACAGTAGTGCTGAGTGCCATACCTGTAAGTCGCAAACCCTGTATTTGCCTTCCTCCTTTGCTAAACACATGATAGCCCATGAGGTTGGCAGGTGGTTGGAGGTCCAAACAAAGGAATGACAAATGGCATAAAGCTTATCAACCAATCACAGCACACGGGGTTGACAAGATGGAAAGCCAAAAACACTTTATGCCTTGCTAAACAATCTTCACCAATTCAAGTTTACCTGCATAAGATAGCATATGCTTGGGCCAGGATGTCAGCTGACGCATTACAGCATTTGTCAATGCTCCAGAGTTACTGGTGTGTAATTTTTGCGTAGCTAACGGGATGGCAAGGTAGCGAAATGGAAAGGTTCCTTGCTGGAAAGCATGTAGCAGTCTCTTGTTCATTAGCAAGGTAGATGTTGTACTTTCAAAGGTTTGGCTGTAGCCCCGTAGTGTTGCCAAATTCCGTAAGATAGTTCGCTATTAGGCTAACTATAGACTCATCAGCTTGAGCGAAAAGAATTAGGTCATCCACAAAAGCCAAGTGCGTGATGCCGGTCCTGCGCACATCGGGTGGTAATGAAATTATGATTGTAGCGATGTGACACCGAGGGATATGAAGAAGACTTCTAAGTATAGTCTAAAGAGGAAGGACGATAGAGGGTCACCCTAATGAAGACCACACTCTCCTTTGAAGTAGCCATACATGGCTCCATTAACCCCCACCAAATAAGAGACGATAGTCACACATTCTGGAATCCAGGTCACATATTGTAGAGGGAAGCCAAATTCTCAAAGGGTAGTTAATAGAAAACTCCAATCCATCACGTCGAAGGCCTTTTGAAGATCAATTTTGAGGCCACACCTTGAGGAGATCCTTGACCTTGCATATTTCCTCAAAAGCTCTTTATGTGAGGTGTTTGTTCTCAACTAATGATCAATCTTCAATGAAAGCCGCTTGTGCTGAATTTTCCAATTACCTTTTGCATTATTTTTGCCAATATCTAAAAAATGATTTTATAGATAACCGTGCAATATGAGATTGGCGATAGTTGGTGACAAGTGGGGTGTGGTCTGACTTGGGGATGAGCATCAATAGGGTATGATTCCATTGCTTGAGGAGATGTCCTGCCGTGAAAATTTTCTTCACAACATTGAGCAGGTCATTCTTCACTGCTTCCCAAGTGGGTTTGAAGAAATTTGCACCGTATCCATCAGACCTTAGTGCCATATCATTGTTGATGTCCATTAATGTCTCTCATACGACTTCTAGGTTGATGGATGTGATTAAATGCGGTTGCTCAGTAGTAGACAAAACCGACCATGTGATAACCATCATTTTTGACATATTATTTTACTCTTAAACTCGATGTTTTTAATCCTCTCGTAGGTTTAAATTGTCATTCCTACCATGTTTTACGTGTAAGGGTTAATTTGTAGCTTCATTGTAATTCTTCTACATTTAGATTATTATTTTCTGAGATTTAATATTTATTTTGTAGGATATTAAAGGAGAGCGAAATCAGAGACAAAAGAGGAAACCTAAGCTCAGTATAGAAGCCAGCACAACCTAGCCGTGTCCCTAGACACTCTATGTCCCCTGACATTACTGTGTCCCCTGATGCAACATAGCCGTGTCCCATTCGAGCAGCAGCAAAACCAACCACCAAAGGATCAAACACGAGACGACCGTTCCCCCATAGTGTCCAACACGCTTAGCCTAGCCCATGGGCACAGTCGTGACGCAAGACAAGATCTAGGGCTGGAGGAGTCTTCTTCTTTCCCCATTTTTCTCCACCTCCATTGCTGATCTCCATCCAAACACTCATCCGGGGTAGGAGAGGCACTTCCATCTCCATCTCCGGCCACCATCATCCACAAGCACTCGTCCGGGTTAGGAGAGTCACTATCCTCCATTCTACATCTACCTCCATTGACGAGCTCGACTGAGTTAGGGAGAAGCTCATCTTCATCCACAAGCTTCGTGGTATCGAAGCTTGGTTCACTCCGCATTAATCACTCATCTTGGTTAGGAGAGGTGCTCCCATTTTTATTATTGGAATTCACCAACGACAAGCACTCGGTTTGGAGAGACACTTCCTCCTTTGTTGACAAGCTTCGTGGTTTCGAAGCTTGGTTCATTCTGCAATCATCCATCCAATCGGAGGGAATGATCCCCACTTATCTTTAGTTTAACCTAGTTTTGTTTTTATGCTTATCATGTGTTTGTTTTAATGGCCCTTACATTGCTTACTTTTGTTAATGCATTTTAATTCCTTTAATTCTTGCAATGCTTGTTTTGTCTGAATGTTTATGT
>JBBPFP010954664.1:0-14653 GCA_037974795.1 Kaempferia galanga | reverse complement strand
CTGGAGATCAGCTGTTAAATAAAAAATAAACTTCCTCGCGTACTGCAGTGGGGTACTACTACACTACTCGTGGTATTGAAATGATGATTTAACAAACCACACAGGAATCTGGTGTTAGAAGCAAGCCATCCCATGGAATTAATAATGTAGAGCTCCAGCCCAGGGCACGCCTGCAGGGGATTCCCAACAAACAAGAAACGTAACACGCCAAGGCAACACGCAGCTAGGCAGTACTACTGCATGCAAGGTCATGGCCTCGAACAAGAACAATCCAAAGGAATCCCAAGATTTCAATCTTGAACTGCCCAACAGAGAAAAGAGCTTTTGATCAATGCTACGGTGGAACCACATATCGGATCTCTTATCTTCATGAAGAACAACCGTGCAGGCAGCAGGCAGCCAGGCAGGCATGCAGGCAGTGGGAGAAGAGAGAGAAGAAAAGAAGGGGTTTTGGTGATCTCAAAACCATGTTTAAGTTAAAATCTTTTCATTAGCTCGTGAAACTCGGCATGGGAGTGGGTTTGAGATTATAATAAACCGAGTGCAGCAGAGGAGTGCGAACATTGGTTATTGGTGCACAAGTTTTTAATAGGCAGCAACAGGAGGGAAGAGAAGGGAGGGAAGTGTTGGAAGGAGGAAGAAAAGGAATGATGAGGAGAGAAGAAGCAAAGAGTAATCAGTGGAAGGGATGGGAGAGAGCATGCTTGGTCTGGCCAGGGGGGAGTTGGTGGTCTGGGAGAATGGAGAGCGTGTGTTGAATAATTTTACAATTTGTTTCCTCCGCATGTAGCAAAAGGAGAGCAGAGGAAGCTACAGCAGAGGTGCTTTTAATATAATGCATCGAGCTGTTCACCACCACCCTGAAGGAAGGAAGGAAAAGGAAGGAAGGAAGTTCTCTTTGATATATCTATCTATCTTTTAGTTCGTACCAAGAACTATGAATGCTTCATTTCTCGCTCTTGCTGTCGCACATAATGATTTGTCAACTGGACATGTGAGACGCCGAGATGACATGATGTGGTTTGTGGAATGGCGGATAAGGCAGCCACCACCACCACCTTCAAGAACAATATGTGTTTTTCAATGTGGCATTTTGCAAGACAAGTACAAATGGAGAAGCCAACAATCATAATTCATGGTCCAGAGTGGCCACTGGTCCACTGAAAACGAGCTTTGAAGAACAGAACAATCGGTCCGATTTCAGTAAAGATGAACAATTACACAGCTTAATCTCCTGTCAAAGTCTTTTTTTTTTTTTTTTACTTTCACTCTTTTCTCTCTCTCTGCCATGATCCGTGTCTTCTAGCTACCTCGCGCTTTCTGCAACTTTCTTGCGGAAGCATGATTAGCAACTCCTTTGTCCTTGCCCAGCCTAATGGAGTCCTACTAGACTTCACTACTCCTTTCCCTCTGCTCAAACATCCCAGATAGAGTCGCCATGGAGGAGGGCAATGGGAATCAGTGCATGAGGCTGCCAGGGGACACGTGGGCCTCCCTTGTTCAATCCCTCTCTCACAATAATTTCACTCTGTCTCTTGTGTTTTGTGTGTCTCTGTGTGTTTCTGTGTGGGTCAGAGAGACAGTGTGTGCGTTGTGTGTGTGTGTGCGCGCGCGCGCGCAGTGTTCTTGCCTTTTATAGCAGGCCTGGAGAGAGTGCGAGATAAAGGCGCTCATTTGTGGGTGTTAGTGCTCAGCCAATAAGCAAGCACAAGGGAGAGAGGCATGCAGGGGAGCCTGGAGAGCTACAGCCTTTGCCAAGTCGCAAGCGCAAGAAGAGAAACCATGGAAGGAGAGAAAGCTGCGCGGCCTTCCAAATTTAGAAGGATTTGCGTCTTCTGCGGAAGCAGCCAGGGCAAGAAGAGAAGCTACCAGGACGCCGCCGTGGAGCTCGGCCAGGAACTGGTATACTCACATCTCCATTAGCCTTCCCATTCCACTCTCTTTCAGGGATTTTTAAAACTGCTCGGCTTTTCTGTTAATTTCAGGTGTCGAGGAACATAGATTTGGTGTATGGTGGTGGAAGTGTAGGCTTGATGGGATTGGTTTCCCAAGCTGTTCATGATGGGGGAAGGCATGTAATGGGGTGAGAAAGCTTTCACTGTCCATGGTTAACTCTAAATCTATTCCTCTCATTCAAGCAACTCATTTGCTATTGCAGGGTCATTCCCAAGACTCTCATGCCTCGGGAGGTATGTTTCTGATACAAACACAAACACACACACACACAAAATTCTTCTCTGATTTTTCAATGCGTTCGAACTTTTTTTCCTCTTTCTTTTCCTGCAGATAACTGGCGAGACTGTAGGAGAAGTGAAGGCAGTGGCAGGCATGCATCAAAGGAAGGCAGAAATGGCTAGACATTCTGATGCCTTTATTGCATTGCCAGGTTAGGTTATTGTACAACCTTGCGTGTTGTATTTTCCATTCCTTTGTCGTTACCATTGTCTCTTGAATCGTTGCAGACCTGTTTAATGTGATTGTGTAAGTCTTGATGCAGGGGGGTATGGCACACTGGAAGAGCTGCTTGAAGTTATAGCATGGGCTCAACTAGGAATTCATGACAAGCCAGTAAAAAACTCTTGCACTGGAGATTTCTATCTTTCTTTTTTTTTGTATCTGTTTTATCATCACATCTTTTTGTAGGTTGGATTGCTGAATGTGGATGGATACTACAACTCCTTGCTGTGTTTCATAGACAAAGCAGTGGAAGAAGGTTTCATCAGCCCCAACGCCCGCCATATCATTGTTTCTGCTCCAACAGCAAAAGAATTGATGAAAAATCTGGAGGTAAACATGATTTATTCCAGATGTTTAAGCAGAACAAGAAGAAAAAGAAGAACAAAAACTTCAATTCTCAATACTTTTGTGTCGATCGATCAGGAGTACTTCCCTCGACACGAGAGAGTTGCTTCTAAGACGAACTGGGAGATGGAGCAGCTCGGCTACTCGGAGTTCGAGATGTCGAGATAGACCGGGAGGAGCAAGCAGCCGTGGTGGATGATCAGGTAGGGTATCAGGCAAGGAAATGCAGCAGCAACATTTTGGAAACACAAGGAGATGAGAGATCAAACTAATTGCTTTTGGGATTCTTTCTTTTTGTAAAGTTTGTATGACAAAAGGCCTGAGTATATAAACTTTTACTTTCTTCTTCTTCTTCTTCCATGGATGTCTGAAGGAGATGCATATCGAACTAACTTTTGAAGAGCTGTATTTCCTCGTGCCTAGATTTTGGTGTGAATTGTTCGGTGCAATCTGGCTTTTTGCTTAGATATTATGATCACACCTTGAGTTGTGCCATGGATACGAGTATATTAGTGTGAAAGTGACTGAAACATTATCCGATTCCTCGTAAGCTCTAATGGGTGTAAAGATGAAGAACAACAAGTTCTATAGATGTGCAAATGAACTAAAAAAAAACTAAAAACTAAATACAAAAAATGGCAACTATATTGTAATCACCGGTTTTTAGTTACAACTTTATGATGGGATTGCGACACATGGAGTATATATTGTAGAAAATGTTGTTTATCTCCATTATAAATGCTTGTGTAGAAACACCGTAAAGGTCAGAATTTCAGTGGGATTTACAAATGTCATCACGATAGAAATTAGGTTTTCTTTGATTTTTCCCTTCACCCTAATTGGTGCCCTCTCACTAACTTTTGATCAGGGCTGAAATCGAAATAGTTGTTAGAATTTAATTAATTCTGCATTCAGTTCGGTTTATTCTAAAGTTTAATTTTGTTAAAAATATTGATTATTTTGATTAAAGGAAAACAATTTTAGAGTTATTATCGCTTGATAGGATTGCATATAATAGATCAGTCTCTCAAACCCTATATTAATAAGAACTTCCTTATCTATTGATAACCCCCCTATCATCATCCACAAACCTTGTCCCTTTTGCCCTAGAATGTGAGAATCTCTTTTCGTCCCCACATTGTAGTTCACAAACTCTCCCCTTCCCCCACTTACGAGTTTTCACTCTTTACCATCAATTGTAAACCTCCTTTCTTCTTCACCAGTTTCCTCTTTTAGAAGTGGTGCAACTCTGATCAAACTACTCAAATAGGAACCCTCTGTAGACCATATTGGAGTTCAGATACAAGCTCCTGATAATGCAGAGTTTTCAAGAGGTTATTTTCGTAACTCAAACTTATGGCCTCTAAATCATAACATCAACTTTACCATCTGCGTTAAAACTACCATTCAAACAGATGAAAGCTCGAGGTAACAACAAACTATGAGTCCTAACCGTAGCGATAAGCAATGCCAACGATGCAGGGCAGAGATTGAATAGCTTGGGCATGTTAGATCGGGCATCACCAGCTGAGCACCATCCAGAAATAACCCCAAGTTTGCAAGCAGGGCATGTGACTTGCTGCCGCGGCCGTGGGTTGATACAGTTCGCAATGGGAACTGCAACAAGTACAATAATTCAATAGGCACACCGAGAAAGTGGTCATTGCAGCAGCACCAATTCGATGAACAGTGAACACAAATATTGAATCTGGAGATTAAAAAGATTTAAGAGTGAACAGAAGAAGCATGAGACGATGGAACCCACGAGGACGGATGGTACACAGAAGGGTTGTGTCAAACACAACTGGACTGTAAGGATTGCTTTCAAAAGTTATAAAAATAAAAATAAAAATAAAAATGAAATCAAGAAACACGGGACAAGAACAATGGGAATCCATTGTTTGGAAGATTAATAGCTTAAACTCGGCAAGTAAACACCAAGTTAAGCTACAAAATGCTTAACAGTTACTATTCATAAACTAGCAAAGAGTTGGCAGGGAAGCATGAGCCGATGGAACCCGCGAGGACGGATGGTACACAAAAGGGTTATGTCAACACAACAGAACACTAAAGATTGCTTTTGAAAAAAGACAGTGGGGTGGATGAAACTCTAGCCATGTAGGTCCGGAAAAGAATCCAATAATCTATCGTTTACATTCTTATGCTAAATGTTGCACTATTTCTACAGCTCAAGCTAATGACCTCAGAGTCATCAGACAGCAATTAGGTGTGAAACTCTCCCCCATGTAGGTTCAGGAGAGAATTGAATCATATTGAATCTATTGTTCACAAAATGTGACTCAAATCAGGCAATTTTACCATTGCACCGAGATTTCCTTCCATAGTAAATATTATTTTAAAGTTAAAAAATCAAAATCTACCGTTCAAATATAATTATGATATTTTTAAATATAAAATATATTAATTAAAAACTATTAGTACAATATTTAATTACTATAAATAATTACTATTAAGTTAACTCAATATTTTAAAAATTAAATAAAAATCAATTTAAAACTAACTATAATTTAGACATAATGATTAGGATAAATATGTTTAAATTTATTTTAATTTAATCAGTTTAGTGAGAGCTTTGTTTCAATTACTAAGAAATTTTTTTCTCATGTGTTTAAAATAAAAGAAATAAATAAAATAAAATATGAGAAAGAATTAACTATTAAAAAAATATAAAAAATAAAAAATGAAGAAGAAAAAAACTCAGTGGCCGTGGGTCTCACGCAAGGTCTCCGCAAGGCTGCGAGGGCCTTCGCGTGGTCACGGAGCCTCACAAGGTTGTGCCAATGTCAGCCATGTCGGTCGACGGGTGAAACGATAAATTCCGCCCATGCTGCCCAATACGACATGAGATTTTAAACCATTCAAAGAACAATGAGAATCCATTGTTTGGAAGATTAATATCTTAATTCCGCAAGGTAAACACCAAGTCATGCTACCTGATGCTTATCAGTTGCTACTCATAGACTAAAAAAGAGGAAGGAGGGGAGGCTTGTTTACCTGAGCAGAGGGAAAGGAGATGGATGGTGTAAAAAGTCCAAACTACCCTTATCGAGCTCACTGTGTACAATATGAGTTGCATTTCCTTTAGTCAAGCATCATCAAGCTTTCCAAGGGACAATTTTGAAGAAGAGCCTTCCATAGAAACAATAGCCTCCTGCTGCTATTTCCACGAAGGTAAATTGGGGAACGGATGAAAAACTGCCCTGAAAGCTGTGTTTCAGCGAAAAGATGTAGTTAACCATACAAATTGTTGATTAAGAATTAAATTGTGTCCATACATCCAAACAAAATTTATTTCATTATAAATAAATGAAATGATTAGATCCACCTTCTTTGAGGTGTAGTTAGTGATAGGATGTACTTATAGAAAAGGCAATGGATTTTATCAATGAGACAATAATTGACAAATATGTTGTACCTTCAAACTTCATGATATTAATAGAAAAAAAAATATTTAGTAGTTTAGGACCTAGATCATATAAATTTTGAAACTGAGGAGACAACCACACAACTAACATCTGCAGTATGATTTCCAAGAACACTCAAAAAATCTGACATTGCCATGTGATACCAGAAACTAAACTTACAAATGGAGTTATGAATTAAATAAGCAAGACCTTGCAGGTAGAAGTCTAGTGCAGGCATGAAAAGGCCACTTACCTAACAATTAGGTCACTTCCCTTCGTAGCAATGCAAATTTGGTAGAAATAGATGGCATGTATCCTTAAGTCATTGAAAGTTCCTAGTTTATCCACTCAGAAGCTATCTGATATCCAATTGAACTGCCAGAATAATTCTTTTTAAAGAAAATTGAACTATAGACATGAACCTTCCATCATCCATGAGGGTCAATAGAAATCATAAAAGAGAATTTCATGCATGGCAATACAATTTCATTACACTTGACTTTTTGAGGTATAAATCCCAGGATTACAGGCGTTTCTTACTCTCTTCATCTCACAGCCAAAAGTATTTCTCTATTTCATAGCTAAGTACATAAAATTTGAAAGGCTATTTCGAAAAGTAACATAAAATTGACTTGTGATGTCATGAACAATTCACTAAAGTTACCTATGTGCAGGCAAAAACTGGTTCTCGCCCTTGTTGATCCTCAGAAGACCCATGGTTGTCTTCCACACTACCTGTGTACAGGAAGAGCGCTGATTGCTTCCTCTTTCATGGAACGAACTTTGGAACATTATCACAATCCAATGATTTTATTAATTGTTAATGGAGGAAGCTGAGCAAGAAGCCTTCTGATAAGCAAAAGAATGAATAATGAAAAAGTGGAACATGTAGCATCATTTAGAACTAAGCAACCAAAATCTATTTAATGCTAACTAAAGTATAAAAAAAAATTCAATGGACATGCACATCAGAGATGATGATCTCAGTGGTGTCTTGGGGTGGAACTCTGTTATATCTGAAAATTTAGTGGGAGCTAAAATTTTGTTTGCTTCTCAATCTTGTGAGATTTCTTATTTGTTTACTATTTTGCAAGACAATCGCTTCAAGTGCAACTATGAATGGTAAAATCAGAACAGTTTGGATGAACTTAAAGATCATTTTATGGCTAGTAGGATAGCATGAACATCCTAAGATAACATACATGATAATTAAACGAAACATTTGTAAAATACCAAGAGTAGTTGACATTAGGTGTCGGAAGACTTTCAGGGATATATTTGTTGTTATCTCTTCACCAGTTCTATACTTCTATATGAAAGACAAATAAGAACTAGTAGAATGTTCAAATGAATACTGGAAATATCTACCATAACATATCCAGTTTACTCTACGCCTTGAACATTAAATTAGGGCTAACTGAATCTGTTTTTATGAACATCTTTTGGAGCTATGGACACTGTGATCACGTTGTGTGAGAGCGGAAATGCATCAAAGTTAGCTATACTGCACCAACATCTAGGACAACTCTTCTATGATAACCAAAAGCAATATTTGGAACCGCCGGATATTAAATGAAAGAAATTAAGAACGAGTAGCAGATAATAAAGAACACAACTGATCCAGATATCGATTTGCTTCATGGATAAATTGGGTATCACCGCCAGGACACTTGAATCTGTTTCCATCTCTGTAGGTCAGATTTTGTACCTTCATCATCGTCGACGATCCCGGAATCCAAGGCTAAGGCGGGCCGAGGCTGGCTCCGATTTGAGCGGAAGCGGGCCAACGGAGAGAGATGACGTGCGGATCGCCTGAGGGATCCGTCGCCCGAGGGGAAGGGAAAGTGTCGCCGGCTCGCGTGCTTTTGCAGCAAACAATCTATCATTCGAGCGCTGCGAAATTTCATTTTACCCCCCTTTACTATCTAATTTTCAAATATCTCGGCAATTTGCAAATGTCTTTATCCTATCCAAGCTAATTTATTATTCATAATTCATAATTTAAAGCATAATTATTCATAATTCACTCTGCGCGATTAGACAGCAGTCTCAGTAGTAGCGCGTCAGAAACGGCGGCGGATGGCCACCGAACGGCAGGGGCGCCGGCTGCTCTACGTGCTGCGGCGACGGCGCTATGTCATGGGAAGGCGGTTGCGCCGGCCACCCAGGGGCAGGAGCCGGCGCCGGTGACCAGCTATGTTTCGGTGGCGGGCGGCCGTAGGCCCGAGAAGAAGAAGAACGAGAGTAATGACCCAAAGCAGCGTAGTGCTGCTCTTCTCGTGCTCGATCGCTGGAAGCGACGCCGGCGGTCGAAGTGCTCAAGCTCAACAGCATTAGCAGTAACAACGCCACAGACAGAGCCATGGCTTCCGGTCTCCTCGCACTCTGTTTTCCTTCTTCTTCGTCTTCTGCCTCGCTTCCCGCAGTTATATAGCAAGGAGCTAGCCATCTGGGAGGGTTTAGGAAGGGGAAGGAGTGATGCATGGGCGCCCGTCTGTTCACGCACCAAGTGCAGTGGTAGTCAGGCAGAGTGTGCTCGCTGTGTTATAATGTTAAAATAAAGCTCTTGCGATATTTTAAGATTATAAAACATTCAAAGGAAGCTTCATTTACTTCCAAGTGAAAAAAGAAACACTAAAAGGAAACACAAATTGGAGTATTAAGTCGCATTTAAGACAAAAAGGAAAAAAAAATAACAATCAAATTTCAGCAATTTTGCACATTAGTGTGTCACTGGTTGTTCGATGAGAAATTTCTTCTCACCGAGGAAAACTAGATTTAAAGCTCTAAAACACACTGCAAAAAGATTAGCAACAATAATCTACAAATATTTCTCATTTTTCCCAAACCGTTGAGAGTGTAACTAAATTGTGCTTACCACTGGATCATCGTGATCTAGCTAGAACAACAATAACTCTTTGAGCTCCCAGCAGCAGAAGAATCAGCGACGTAGATGGTTGTGCCCTGCCCAGGGGGGCTGGAATTCTTCGCTGCCTCTTGTGCTGCGAGGGCCTTCTTGTTGATGATGTGGTAGATCTCAGTCAGAACCGTTTGGAATGCCTTCTCGACATTGTGTGATTCCAGGGCCGAAGTCTCCAGGAAAGAGAGCCCCTCCTTCTCGGCGAATTCCTGGCCATCATTTTCAGAAACAGCTCTCAGGTGAGTCAAGTCGGACTTGTTGCCGGCCATCATGATGACGATGTTGGAGTCTGCATGATCTCTGAGTTCCCGGAGCCACCTTTGCACATTGTCAAAGGTTTGCTTCTTTGTTATGTCGTAGACGAGAAGCGCTCCTACAGCACCCCGGTAGTATGCGCTGGTTATGGCACGGTACCTTTCTTGGCCAGCAGTGTCCCAAATCTGTGCCTTAACTGTCTTCCCTTCTATCTGTTAGTTCAGTTAATTGTCATTCAGATGTCAAACAAATTAAAAAGCTGTTTTTGAGTTTCTCCGAATCAAAACAGAAGCTGTTTACAGCATAATTTATAAACAAAAACTAGAGATCTAAATTCCTTCCGACCTAAGATGTTCACATGAGTTCTATCACAACTTAATTTTGCATAAGCCTGGGGTTTTGACCTGCAAGATATTTTTAAATTTTTTTTTTATGGTACTAACGATGAAAAAAAACAATGTACTGTAAATTGATTGTAATAAAAACAAGATATTTAAGTTCTTTCCAACTTTAGATAGTTAAACAAAGAGCCCTCTCACAACTCAATTTTACATAAACTTTAGATTTCAATCCTGAAATTTAATTTTCAAGTCAATTTACATAGCAAAATAGCACTAAAAGTTTACAAGTTGATTTACAAATCAACCTAAGTCACCATTAATGGATAAAAGAAACAGATATTTAACTTCTTTCAAAAATTAGGTCAATAGGAACTCTCACTCGCTTTAATTTGCATAAGCTTTGGATTTTTACCTTGCAAAATGATTTGCAAATAAACTTGCATGATGGAACACAATATAAAATGGCCTGCAAACTCAGTTGTAAATCATCTTGTGATAAGATTTCTAACAACGATAAATAAATATTTGAGTCTCATCTGACCTAAAATAGTCATGTTAGGGTCTCCCACACATTTATTTTGACCTAGCAAATTGATACTAAATATCGACATTTCTCACTATAAAAGTTGATCGATCATTTTCACCATGAATGTTGATCAAATCAGCTTGCCGAATGAAAACTCAAAGCTGATGAAAAATTAAACTGCGAGGGACCTTCATGACCAACTAAGGTTGGAACTTGGAAGGAACTCAAATATCTAAATTCTATTCAAAATCCTGACGTAATGACAAAACACAAACAACTTAAGACTATTTAGCAGGTCAATAGATTGCCCACCGAGTATCCAGAATCATGATGAATCAATTTGAAGCGATTGAAAGGCAGGACAACTAGAAGAGTAGATAAGCAGTGATGGAAAATGCAAAACAACAAGCTGTCATAATTAACATATACCTGAAACTACACCTACTAGGATATTTGACCCTGAAGCTTAATTCTCCAGTTATGATACAGGGATACATAAACTTGCACCTCCACAATCAACAACTCTACATCTGCTGAAGACTTCAGCAGATGGTTGCATTCAATAAAAACATAAACATGTACAAAGATAATTCTGACCAACTGAATAATTAAAGCTCATGTTTGTTTAAGTTGATCTCAGAATGCTATCGTGTAAAGCACTTTCTGTTACCAACTGTCCAAGCCATCAAAAACCAAGCTAAGTGATTGAACAGAAGGGAAAAAAGATAACATCTAAGGGTAATCTGTGCCAAGTTGTTCCATATGTTGGGTATGGTCAATACCGTCCATTCCACCAACATTTGGTGAATAATTGAAAACCAGCTTAAGTTCGGATTAAGCAATGCATTTCACATGTAGCTAGAGGACCACTTATCGTAATTCTATGTACAATTGCCTGATCCATTTTAACATTTGGAAATTGCAGTCTCAAGCCATGGCAAAAGCATAACTAAAAATAGAGCAATGTAAATCTATATATTCACATTAACAGTGATACAATTATATATGGTTGATACAAACAGCCAACACTTGATGAATAATTGAAAGACAGCTTAAGTTTGGGATTAAGCTGTCCATTTCACATGTAGCTAATGGACGGCTGATTGTAATTCTATGTATCATTGTCTCCCATAGGATCCATTTTAACATTTGGTAGTTGCAGACTCAAGCCATGGCAATAGCATAACTAAAAATAGAACAATGTAAATCTACATATAAACATTAACAGTGCTACAATATATATGGTCGATACAAGCCGCCAGCACTTGATGAATAATTGAAAGACAGCTTAAGTTTGGGATTAAGCTATCCATTTCACGTGTAGCTAAAGGACCACTGATCGTAATTCTATGTATCATTGTCTCCCATGGGATCCATTTTAACATTTGGTGGTTCAGTCTCAAGCCATGGCAATAGCAAAACTAAAAAGAGAGCGATGTAAATCTACATATTCAATTAACACTGCTACAATTATATATCTACAAATCATGCATGGTAAAGATAGATCATAGATATATAGGAGGCGAGCATAGATCATAGATAGATAGGAGAAAGCTCTCGGGCACGAAATGAATTGGGCGTATAATAGATCAGCATCAAGAACGACAGGATCAAAAGATCATTACGGTCGGATCTAACTCGAATAGCACAAACAGAGATTCAGGAAAGGGTAAGGGATAGGAGGCATCTGACCTGAAGGGTCTTGGTTGCGAACTCGACGCCAATGGTGGACTTTGAATCCAAGGAGAACTCGTTGCGGGTGAATCTAGAGAGGATGTTGGACTTCCCGACGCCGGAGTCCCCGATGAGGACGATCTTGAACAGGTAATCGTACTCGTGGTCGACTCGGTGCGCCATTTCCGCCGCCGCCTACTCCCTGCTCCCCGATCCGCATCAGATCCACCAAAAACCCAACGAAAGGAAACGAAGTCGATCAGAAACGGAATCGAACATCGAAACCAACCATTTGCGATGGAAATAGAACGGAAGAAGGAAGCAACGAGAAGGGATTGGGAGACCAGTGCGTTACCTGGTGCGGAGATCGGATCGAAGGGGGAGGGCGAGACGTGAGCGATTTGGGGAGAGGAAAGCGTGGGGACGTCAACGGCGAGGAGAACGGAAACGAGGCGACCACGATAATAAATAAGGAAGTTTACTTTGAATTGATTTCTAAATTTTTAAAATTATTTTAATTCACTAAATTATTTCGACTCACTAATTATTCACTCAATTATTAAACCAAAAAAATAATTATTAAACAATTAGTATTTTACCAAATAATGATCATTAATTAATGATTGTTTTTCTAAGTTAAAAATATATGTGTTTGTAAAATAAGGTACAAGTGGAAATAAATAATGACAAATTTATTTGGCAAACATTTGGTATCGGTTCAACTGATATTTTGACGTGGATTTATTTATTTTAATAATATAGGTATTCAGTTATTCACTAATTCCTAATCTTGAACGTGACCACCCTAATAAAAAAAATTTATTAACCACTGAAGATCGAGAAATAGACTTATTCAGACGGTCAACATTTGTATTATACCTATTTCTTATTAGAGAAAAATTCTATTACAGAGCCTAGTTATCGCACCATTACACTGAGGATATTTTTTACCTCTATTTTATAATTTGGGTTAGGAGTTGAAGTTTGAGTAATAAAGAGCATCTAGTTGTTTAATGAACTTCTAATCTAATAAATATAAACCAAAGGTACCGTATTAGTTCAAAAGTTAAATATTGATCTTATGTTATACAGAAAATTCTCGGTTCGGTCCTAAATATTTGGGCACTTTTTCAGTTGAATCCTAAATATTTTAACGTTCTCGATTGCATCCCAAATATTTTTAAAAAATCTCCGATTCAGTTCTTCTATCTATTTCATTGTTAAAAGTAATAGAGCATGCTTATGTACAACTCACACATAATAAAAGGCCCAAAATTCCAAACATGAAAACCTAATTTCTTTCTTTCCCCCAAAAACATACATCGTTTTTTTCTTTCTCCTGTCAACCTAAAGCTGGCATAACAGAAATTCTTGCCACTCAGAATGAAATCAATGGTATTCTTCTAGTGTATCTCCAGCTTCCTTTCTTTCAATTTATGTACTTGGTGTTGATTTGGTTTGTTTTACCGTGAACCATTGCAAGATTGTGATGTATTTGAGCTAAAAGTAAACTTAATTCTTGGTCTTTTTTGTGTTTGATTTTGAATTCTCTAAGAATTTCTATAGTTAGGTTTTGCATTTCTACAAGTATTCTTTGGCCATGCTTAAGTGTATTATTAAGGGGGTTTTCTTTAATTTCAATTTTATTCAAATTTCATCCGGAATGGCAACCATTCATTATTTGAGCAGTGATTTTATTAAAAATTCTTTTCTTTTTCGGGGTGTATTTTTTAATCCCTTCCTGGTCCCGATTAAGAATACTGTTGAATCATATCAAGAGTACCAGTACATGGATCTCCTGATCTGATCCAACAGTCTTACTTATTAGGGACCATAAAAAGTGGACTAGAAATCCGCTCTCCTTTTTTCGGATAGAATTTAGAATTTTCTATTCCAAAAAAAGGTGAGGACTCATTATTTAGACGGAATCCTCTGGTCCGCAATCCCTGGTCCACATCAAGAGGGACCGTTGGATCAAATTAAGGATCCATGTATTGGTCCCTCCTGATATGATCCAACGGTCCTCCTGATGTAGACCAGGAAGAGGCCATGGATTACGGATGAGAAGATCTGCTCTGCTCATTATTTAAACAGTAAGTAAATTAACAACACTGTCACATTCACATTTCATAATATTGTTAATTTCCGGTTCAATCCTTCTATTACTTTTAATGGCCTGTTTGGAACCCCATGAAATTGAATTCCTTCTGGAATTGGAATTCAATTCCATGGTTTGGTATAACTTTTCAAAAAGGAATTAGTAGAGAATTGAATTCCAATTTCCTACTAATCTCTCAAAACAATTCAGACCACTTTAGGTCTGAATTGTAGAGGGCATTCCAGCAAAAGAGAAAAATGACGATTTTGCCCTCTGTTAGACCTGTGCGCACTTTTCTCTCGCCGAACACAACTTTCTCTCGCGAAACCCTTCCGCACCGCAACCCTTCTTCCGCCGCCGTCGCCGCAATCCTTCTTCCGCCGCCGTCGCCGCAACCTTTCCGCGCCATCATCGTCGCCGCAACCCTTCCGCGCTCACTGTCACCGTCGACCACAGGAGCTCAAGTGAAAAAGGACAAAATGGTAAAAATGTAAGAATTCAATTCAATTCTAATAGATTTCAAACCAAGGAATTCAATTCAATTCTGCTATTTACTAACTCATTCCAAATCAAGGAATTCAATTCAATTTCCGATGGAATTCAATTCCGGAT
>JBBPFP010954453.1:0-14655 GCA_037974795.1 Kaempferia galanga | reverse complement strand
GTTGCATGGAGCTGTTCTTCAAAGACCAGTATGTTGGAAAAGCAGCTCCCTTGTGCATATAGAAAATAGCTCGCTCATGGGGCTGTTTTTTTAAAAACAACTTTGTAGGAAGAAAAACAGCTTTACAGGGGAGCTATTTTTGGAAGAACAGCTCTGCTGCATAATCGTTCCGCGTGGAGAAAGACAGCTCTCTCGACAGAGCTATTTTTCAGAACAGCTCCAAAAAGCTCTACGAGAGAGCTATTTTTCAGAAAACAGCTCCACAAGGGAGCTGTTTTTCTCCCCGCAGGTTTGTTTTTGGAAAAACAGCTCTGTAACAAAGTTGTTCTTTAAAGAACAACTTCACGCAGCACTATTTTTTTCAAAACAACGCTGCACTGTATGTAGGAGAGAAACTGCACGCAAGTAATTAGAGGAGAAAGGATTTAAAAAATTCGAGTCAATACTACGTCAGGATGCCACATCGTCTGTTGCCCACGATCGTACATATAAGTATGTGCAGGCTAATATATATATATAATTAATTTTATATGATAGTATTTATGATCATTGTTATTGCATGTTGATTATAACTACTATAATATTAAAGTAATTTCAATTAAGTTAAGGTAATTTTAATTAAGTTATTAAATAGTATTTTAATAGAGTAGCGTTACATATATAATAATTTTAATTAAGTTGAAATAATTTTTCTTTATATGGCATCTATCATTATGATTATTATAATATAATTGAAGTAAGAATATTTTCAGAATAAAATATTATTTTTTTTTAAAAAATTAATAATAAAAATAAAAAGTGCATTTTTAATTCTTGTAAAAAAAACAATATATATATATATATATATATATACATTGATCATTTTCCAAAAGTAAAACACTTTCTTTCCAAACCTCAACCAACCATAACACCTTTCTAAAGTATTTTAATGAGTAAATATTATCATTTTAAAAAATTTGAATCGTTACACTACTTAAAAGAGAAGTTATTTAAAAATTTGAGTTATTTTAAGTCATAATTAATCAAAACCAAATAGATAACACAAAATATAATATTAATGCATGAAGTTGCTCATCATTGATTGTAGATTTTAAAAACGTGTAGTCGAACTAAGCTAATATTTTGAGTAATTAAAGAATAAAAAAGGAAAAAAAAATTAATTTGAAACGTTAAGAGTGGTATTTTGAAACCAGGTGAACTTCGAGGGGTTCGGTGAAATTTCTCAAATTTCAAATGCACGTTTCGGTGCGTTGCATTTCGTGACTCATCTCCTCTGGAAAAACCGAAGCCGTAAAAGTCAAGTATTCAGTACTTTCTCCTTCTCCTTCTTCGCGAGGGACTCAATGAACTGGCGGGAGGCAGCTCCGGCCTCGCCTCCCTCCCTCCCCCCTCTCTCCACGACCCCCAACAACGTCCATCGCTCGACTCGCCTTTTTGTAACGGAAACTTCTAGATATCTGTCAACTCCCTTCCCCCTCCGCGTTTTTTGTCGCATTCCCATTCCATTACCTACCCCCACAGCCACAGCCATCTCCTCCCTTCCCGGCCTCCATCGTCTTCCTCTCTCTTTCGTCTCTCCGTGCTACGAAAGATGTCCGATCTGACCGCACGGAAGCGACTTCAGACGCGCTCGCCCTCGCCTTTCTCCGGCCTGGACCCCTTCGCCGACGAGTTCGTTCCCCCCTCCTTACTGCCGCCGATTCTCTACTCGCCGCCCAATCAACGCCGGGTGTACGTCCCTCGCTCCGCCAGAGGTGGGGCCTCCGACCATCCGACTCCTCGCCTGGTACGAACATTATTGGCCATGCTTATTATGTCCTGGACGTGAGCGCGACGCGATCACGGTCCCCTGATCCGGATTCAATCTTCCGTAGTTGGAGGAAAGGGGAAACCTACTTGTCGTAATCGGTTTTTTTTTTTTTCTTTTCCGCAGGGAAAGTACAGTTTGCTTGAGATGCGTAATAGGTTCGACAGAATTCCTATGGCTCAATACGGAGAATCTATCAGGAGGACTGTCTTTGTTTCTAATCTTGACCAGAAGGTATGCAGGCTGTAACTTCATACCTCATGATCTTGTACGCGTTTTTTATTTTTCTGACTGTATCCAACAAATATGTTACGGAAGTGAGATGGTAGCTTGAAGGAATAGTCCTGTATTTTTCTGACTCTAGTTACTTTCGTTGTCTCAGATCACTGAAGAACAGCTTGTTGAATCATTTAGATGCTGCGGGAATGTAAGTTCCTCGATTGCACTAAGACAATAAGTTACTATATATGTTGCCTCGCGCTTTCAGGATTACATTCACTGGAAACTAATTATTATACTGGCTATATGAATTTACATCGTTGATTTCATCCATTTTGACAGAGACTAGACGACTATGTACTTGACTCTTAGAACAACTAAAAGTGTATTTGTTTGCATATTGTGATCAGAAGAAATGTATGCTTATTGTCCTAACAATACATGCTTCTGGGCACCCTCCTACATTCGTTGTACTTTGTACCTGTTGAGAAAGCTCTAACATGGTGGGAGCCTCAACTTGAAAGTAGTTTTGAGATTTTATTCAGTTTATGTTTGTAACAACTATGGATACAAATATTCCAGACCACAATTATCATGTTGCAGTTTTGTTTATTCCAAAAAGCTGCAATATTTATCGCTCTGCTTTATTCAGGTTTTAGCTACTATGCCTTCCTTTTTTCCTTTCAATTTGTCTTCTCCAAGTGCATCTGATATCTGTTTTCATGATAAAACAATCTGTTCATCATGGTTTCCTCATCTCATACTTCAACCTAGCCCTTGGGTTGAATAAGTTTGGGCTAAGAAGAAGAAATAATTGTACCAATGATATTATTAATTTCTACACCTCATTCCTCTCCATCACACTGATAAATGATTGTTCTTATTCAGAAAGGCCCCTATTTTTGACATGTTATTTGGCATGCCTCTTTTTTATTTCATCAACATGATTTTGTTTGCATAAATGTAGGATGAAAGGTGTTATCCTCATCCGTTCATTTTCTTTATAATTTCACTGTATATTTGCTTTTGTTTGGAAGGATTTTTAAGCTTCGAATTTTTGACATGCGATTTGGCTCATGCTTCCATTGCATCATTATGATTCTGTTTCCATAAGTGTAGGACGAAAGGGTTATAGCCTTCTTTTCTTTGTCATTCCACTTATCATTGCTATATAAGTTTTTGTATGTCTTATTTTCTTAGCTATTTTTGAACTGTGCAAGCAATGTTCCATTGCCAGAAAATGTTTCTGAAAGGAACTTCAATTTTTTTTTCTCTTGCAAATGCCTATCACTTTATATTGTTTTAACAATCTCTCTTCAAGAAATGTGTGTGCGAACCAAGTATAGACAATCATTAATGATACCTTCCTTATGAAGATTTGCCTATGTGTTTTATGTTTGATTGGTAATTGCTCGCTGTGATTTAAAATTAAATGGGGGCTTCTAATCTTGATGTTAAGAATGATGGATTCTATGCAATGCTTCTATTAGTCAGAAGCTTATAAAAAGTATAGAGGCATAGTTATTTAAGGCATGAGGCACCCAAAAGCTTATAGGTGTTATGGGGCCTAAGGTGCATGACGCAAGATGAGGAGCAAATAAATCCGTTATACACATAATTCAAATTTAAAAAAATTCAAATATCTAAAACATCAACATCTTCATCATCTTCCTCAATCATATCATTAATTATCATCAAATGTTTCAGATTTGTATAGCTAAATCTTCATAGGTTTTCTCAAGACCAATTTCGTGCCCTTCATCAATAAGTTGACTTATAGAAGAAGATGAATCTCGAGATCTAAAACTCTAGCCATCTTCACGAACTCTAGAAGCTCCAACTTCCCTCCAAGTCAAATTGTCATCATCAAATACTAAATCATTCAATTTCCCGTCAACCATGCATTGCTATCGTCTATCTCATCCAAAGAAATATGAGCAACAGTGTTACACATATCATATCGACACCTCAAAGTCCTATTATACTTAATAAAAATGCCTGGCTGCGCCTTACGCCTAGGCACAACCAAGCGAGCGCCTTTAATAACTATGGAAAAAATGGAGTTTGGTTTTATGAACCATCATTATTGAGATGCCCACTTAAATCCTAATTGGAAAAAACCATTTCGTGCAATGCAGAGTTTGATGAAGAGCCAATGTATGATCACGAATAAAATTGATATTCAACTAAATAAGAGCTCGTATATGTTCATTTAAAAAAATATATTTGACAAACAAGCTTGAATATTTGTGGGCTATTCTCATTAATATTCATGAATAAAACTTGTGAACAATTCACGAACATTATTATTTACCAACCTGTCTAATGATTTATTATAAAGTTTTAAATTCAAACATATTAAGAATATAACATACAAGTTATTTATATATTAATATTAAATCTATTATTTTTAATATCTTAGACACTTCATATTCAAATTATCGAGTTTATTGGATCATTGATTTAATAAAGTTCCAAATACAACCATGCCACTAGTTGAGCTCAATAAATGCTTGAGCTTAATAAGCTTTTTAATAAACTAGCTTGAATAAATTAGATAAATAAACAAATAAGCTTGAACATGGTTAAAGTTGATTGGCTAATTGTTGATCCTAGAAACTCGAGCTTGTATGTGGACCATCACACTTGTGTTTGATGGACTAATGGGCATGGAGCCTCTTACCTTCAACACGCCCTTTGCGCCCATCAAGATTTATGGGTATGGGCCCTTTTTTGGTACAAGTTGATTTGAAGTTCACCTTTTGCTCTTATACCATGTTAAGATTGATGGATTAACCACTTATAGCTGCTAGGAAAGAGTTCAATTTACATTTATATAATTGACCACCACATTTGTCCATGTTAGACCAATGTACATGGAGCCTTATAGCTTTAACAAACATTATCATGCTTGGAATTTTTACTCCAAGTGGAAAATCCTTGAATATATTGTATTGTTAAGCAATTAGGCAAAGTCATCCAACTCTATTTCTTTGAAATCATGTACTCTACTAGTGCTTTTAGGAGTTATGTTCAATGTTGTAGTGCAATCATGTAGGTGGTATAATGTTAATTTTACTATGGTTGGAATTTATTGGTATGATACTAGCCTTTTATTATTTTGTTATTGGATCGCTATAGTACACAATTTACAATATGTATAATTGATTGGTCCTGGTTGATCAAGTTGGATTCAAATTAGTGAAGTCCATATGTTTCTTTTTGTGAAAATGAATGCGAATATGCATTTTTTACAAATTTATTATAAAGTCCAAAATCATTCTAAATCCAAATGATATTACCCAGTATCATCACAAAATGGAAGAATCAAGATATTTTGTCAAAATCCAACCTCCAAACTCACACTAAGATATATTTCCAATTAGAGAGGGAACAATTAGGGAAAGAGGTGAAGATGGGAAAAAATTTATTGGAAAGCATAAGTGCATATTTATCTAGTTTGTCTTTCCTTGAAGCGACTTCATTTTTTTCATTAGAAGGAAACAAAATAAGGATGCAAAAAGGGGATCACACTGACCAAGGCGATTTTTTACTAAAATCATAGAGACTTTACTAAAAACAAAAGTGTTTGTAAAATCATAAGAACATGTATGGGAGTTGACACCTGCCTTGTATCACAAGGTCAAGAAAGTTGGTGATAGGGGAGCTGACGACAAAAGCTCCATGGCGGTTGTAATTATGACGGTTTTAAGGTAGCAAAATTCTTTGTCGGGTAAGTTTTGACCCACACGAAAGGCATAATGATCTGGGTACTATCTTGGAGAAAGACTAATTGAAATTGCCATGTATGTGAAGAAACAGACTACCCACAGACAGAAAGAACTTTTGAAGCTTTATTGTTCTCGGATTGACTTTTTGTCGTTTCTGCGCAACTTAAGTGGAAGGCGAAGCAAAAGTAGAAGGAAACTTGCCTACAAGGCCCACCTATTGAATAGGGACTAAAGTTTAACCTTAGCGATGCTACGGTGTCGAGTGGAAAGGTCTTCACTCAATACATAAAAGTTACTCTGAAATAATAGGTTGATCTTCTCCAAGAGTTCACATTGACGGGAAGGTTTGACATCTCGATGTCGGCTCTTCACCACTTGAAGTTGTAGATGTTCCGAGGGTTAGCTTATTTGTCTATTAAAGTAGTATGTGAGCTGGGTTTAAGATGTGAGATAGTTCGGTCCATATCTAGTGTGGGCGTTAGAGCATCAAGAGGACCCTTCCTTTTTACGAGAGGATGGAGAAGAACACACCAAAAGATGTACCAATTATCATGCCCATAGTAATCTTGGGTAGCCAAGTGTGGAGTGAATAAATGCTAAAAGCATCTAAGTAGCAAGCCCTCCCCACATCCAGGTCAAGCTACTTTAACGTAGGGTTCTCTTAATCTACCCCAAGGAACCTCCTACATTGAAATCAAAGAGCCTAGGAGGACTCGAGACATGCCAAGGAAAGCTACCTAGAAGATGCTAGGATTGCGAAATAACATATATCACTCTAAGCATCTTTTTCAACTAAAATTCATCCTTAGACTTTAAGCCCTACCTTATACTAGAACTTCGTCACAAACCATTGATAAACACAAGTCTTTTCCGAAAAGAGTGTTTTACCTGAATTGCCTACTTAGTAGTGGGTAGGGAATGGTTATTTAAACTCATAAGTCGGAGATAGCATGCTTAATTTATGTTTTTTTTTTGTCACCTTATATATCAACATAGTAATAGATGGACACCCTTAAACTTTAGAGTGATTGTTCTAAAGGAGGAGTAGAAGGTAAAGATTCAATTCATAAGCAGCTGGGGATGCTTTAAGGGGTTAGGATGGGTCCCATTTTATTGGTGACCTTTCTTGTTTATTGAAAGCTTGAACTCGAGTTTAGATTCTAAAATTGATTTGTTAACATCTTAGAAAAATAATAAAATAAATATAAGAAAGAAAAAAATTATTGTTTTACTAAAATCACATTTCTATCCAAATTGGTACTTTTGCCAAATTTGGGTCTAGAAATTGATGAAAAAATCCTGGGACTTTTCTTTCCTTCCATTTTTGCATGAGGAAATGAAGGAAAAAGGTGCCGAGGGAAATCCTTCCCAAGTCATTTCCCTCAGCATGGAAACACAATATAAGCAATTCAAAACCTGGGCATGTGGGGTGGTGTTACATTGAAGTGGACACAAAGTCGGAGGTGGCTCATGGTGTCGTGTGACTGAGGTATACTTGTGGCAAAACTCTACAATGAATGCATTCATGTGACCGTTCTGTATGGTAGAATTGATGTTGATAGTTACAAAGCATCATATTGGCAAAGAGAATCAATTTTGGTTAGATAGTTTTTCCACTTGGATGTATTAAATATTATACATAAGTTTTTCCAGTTGGATGTGCAATAGATTGGTAATGATGATTATATATCATATTGTATCAGTTGATTATTTATCACCTACATATAAGCAGTAAATATTGGACTTTTATTATTTATTAACTATTTAATTACTAATGACTTAATCTATAGTTCCTATTTATTTCGTTCTATACTAGTTAAAAAATTTGCCATATCTATAGGTAAAAAAGTTGTTATAATACATTGGCAGATCATATACTTCATTATCAAACATGGGTTATTTAATTGTTATGGGTATATTAGTAATTATATCTTATATAATATATTGATAATATACCAACAAATATGATGTTATTTGTTGATGATGATATATTATGATTATCGTTACTATCTAATTAAAATTATACTAATAACAGATATTGCTCATAATATTGATTTTTTTAATCATAATAATGCTAATTGTAATATATAGAGAACAAATGCTTGATGGTTGAGTCCAAAATATTATTTTTATATCAGTGATGTTAATGTAATCAATCTTTTAAAAAGTGTATGCAAGCAACATATGATCCATCCACTGCATAAAGCTTATGTTGTACAAGGGGGCATCTTTAGAAGGATAGGTGGTCTATATTAAAATATCAATATTACAAGTTGGTTGCTTGCTGTCCTTCAAAATCTGCCTAGGCAACTGCTTATGCAGTTCAAGCAGGTATTTTGAAACCATGAATGTAATAATTCAAGATTCAAAAAAAAATTTGGTGATATTTCAGTATGAATTATTATTAAGTAGTTAATTGCATTTAGATTATTGCATATCATCTTATTATCTCATATGATAAAAACAATTCTTTTTTTCATTGTATTTTGTTTAAAAATGTCTTTTAGTGTCTACCTTGGCTATCCATTCAATATACTTGGTATTAAATGTTCTAGTTCAGCTGATCTTGATTCCCATTCCACATCCATGAATTATGACAATAAATGTCATTCCAATAATTTTAGATTGGTCCACATACTGCATATGCGAAACCAAGTTGTGGTTTGGCTCATTAGTAGGCAATGTTATACTATAATAAGGCCATATGTGGAATATGCAGCACACAAGATCAGTCAAGTATACCATTTAATCAGATTAAGCTGGTGAATGAGCAAAAAGCATATTATGTGACTTTCTTAGGTTGATATGTAAAATTTTGTATTATTTTTACTCCTATGGTTAGTATGTGAATTTTCTTTTGGGGAATTTTATGTATTCACAGAGACAAATGAGGATGATTTGGTAATAAATTATGAAGAATTTTTTTCCGCTAGGCAATCCATGTTCGGAAGATTACAATGTCTATATTCACTGGAATGCATTTCTTTTACAAAATATCATCTGCGCTTTCATATGTCAAATGTGATTACATTCTGGAGTGACTTCATGTCTGTTGATTGTTCACATGCTTTTCTTAATGTGTTCAGTTTCTTTCTTAGTTATCTTTACACAACTTCTATGCTGTAGGTGCTGGATTGCCGTATATGTGGTGACGGCAGTTCTGTCCTACGATTTGCATTTGTCGAGTATGCTAATGAAAGTATGGTGGCCGATCTAATTACTAATCCATTGTGCTCATCTAGTGCCTTTTTTTTTTGTTTCCTTTCCCAATGACATGGTTATTGTTTTAAATGTTCCTGCAGATGGTGCCAAACAAGCATTAAATCTTGACGGACGTGTTCTTGGTAATCATCCTGTCAAGGTCATTCCATCAAAGACTCCTATTGTGCCTGTGAATCCTATATTTCTTCCTCGTGTAAGCATATTCAATCTTAAGAATTTATTTTATCATGCTCTTGGATTGCCTTTGTGGACTTGAAATTGATGTTTAACAGTCTGAAGATGAACGTGATCAATGCGCAAGGACAGTTTATTGTTCAAATATTGATAAACAGGTAGGTGTTCTTCTCAGTAGTAATTGTACCCATATTGATAAGTCAGGTAGGGATATATGTTTTAGATACCATTTGAAACAAACAAGGACGCTGGCTTGTTATGTTCATCAATTTGAGAAAATAAGCTTGGTAAAGCAGCAATTGGATCTGTCATACAGTGTACATGTTGTTCATACTGTGTCACTTATGTTTGTCCTATATTTTCTACAGCTTAGTCCAGCAGATGTTAAAGATTTCTTTGAGTCGCATTGTGGTCAGGTTAGCACTTTCGTATCTTCCAGTCTATTTTTCTAATTGGACTATGATTACGGTGATTTTTCATTACTAATATGATGTTTTCATTTCTAGGTTTCTCGCCTGAGGCTTCTGGCTGATCCTGGGAATGCCACTGGCATATCATTTATCGAGTTTGCGGAGGTAGTCTGTCATGTTTTACTGCAATTTAGCTTTATTTGAATTCTTATATTTGACTTGCAGAATGTTAAGTAATATATAAGAAATAGTCTACCAAGCCTAAGTGGCTCAATAGGTGTTCTCAGTACCCTTTGCTTTATAGTATATAGTCATTGGATAATTCGATTCAGTAGCAATAACTATTTTTTGAAATATCCTACAAACTAACTAAAGATGTCCATGTATGGGAATGTGCATTCCCAATTCATTTTTGTCATTGTTTATTCATTTTATGAAAATTCATATGGAATAGAATAGTCATTCCCATTCCCATGAACTAAATGCATCATAATTGTTCTACCCATGTACCAAAACAGAAACTAGTTCGACAAAGATAGAAACTGTTAATTATCCTTGGGACGTGAACAATGTCAACTGTTTTATGTTATAGTCTCTCTATTTGAGTTTTAACAAAAACTTCCCACCTTTTATATCGTCCAACTTAAATTACTTTTCTTGTCCAGTGGCTATCTTATTCTATGTTTTTGTTTCCCAGTTTTCATGTATCACTTCCATTTTTGACCATTTTTTCATGGAGTGCATTATTATATCCTTGGCAGGCTGAAAGTTCAACTGCAGCACTTAGTTGCACTGGCCTTTTTCTCGGGGCAAATGCTATTAGGTATTTTCCCACAAAATCAAATGGAGAAGAAACACATAGTAAATACTAAATACTCATTGTTTTCTCTCATGTTAATTTAGGGTCAGTCCGTCCAAGACTCCAATTAAGACAATTGCCAACGTAAATCCACGTGTTCTGGATTGAAGCTGGTGCAACACCATTCCTCGAAGGACAAACTCTCCAGTGCCATTTATGCCCAACTTTCAATAATGGTCAGCAGACATTTATGCCTGTTATATGATAAACTGGAAAGAATTATCTGTTATATTTTGGTAATTGGTGAATTTTATTCATTGCATGCCCTTCAAAATCAGGGCACTCTATGCAATGTGGTGATACTTTAATTATTGCATCTGGAAATAATTACAGGCAACATACTGTTTGCTAAAACATTTGATAAAATTAATATATTGACTGTTCTGAAACTTATAAATCCTATTCCTTTATTTGGTTAGGGAAAAGAAATTTCCCTGTCTTTGCAAAATTTGTTATTACAATCTCTTTTTTTTTCCTTCTTGTGAACACTTTTTCAAAAAAAAAAAAAAAAAGACAATTCCGAATTTGATTTTGTTCAAATTTTAGCTGCGTATCTTGTTGTGTTTAGATCAGATTTTCTTTACTCATTGTCATTTAACGGTTGATTTTCATAGTCTAATTAATGTTTTTTATTTTTATTTTTCAAAATCTACTTGTTTTAACTTTTTTTTTCCTTTTCTTTTGATCCGATACGACCAAAAAAGTCTAATATCAGCTAAGGATCTCAGCATGAGATTTCGTCCTCGGCGGAATTAGCCTGAGCAGACATCTTCTTCACCATTGATACCCCACTTAAAACATAGTGGGGAAACGAAAGAAAAAAAAAAAAAAAAATCTTGGATTACAATACTCTCTGGCCTAAAAACAGGATATCAAGGATAGTGAGAATGAAAATTTAGTGGTTAACACTAGTTACCTCCTTACAAATCCTTCCGCCCTGCAGAGTTAATCAAACAAATAATCTAACAAAAGAAAATGCAAACTTTTAGCCAACTCAACCCTCTTCACTTGGCTGAAAAGCAACTTGATTAAGGTTACAGATTGTCAATGTAGAAGAGCCAAAAGATGCATTAGATCGCAGTCAGTTGTTCACCTGAGTCAGCATGAACTAATAATAAACAACAATCATGAGACCTCATAGATCTTAGCGTAGATATCACAATTTATGGCGAGCATTTGATAAAATGCATGATCTAGATGTACATGCCAAACCATGGGCGGGCGCCCGTAGAGAAAACCTCCCCTCCCATCCAACTACAAATAGCTGTCTGAAGATAAATAAAAGTATGAGTACACATCTGAAAGAAAACGTTGCAAAAGTAATAGAAGCTGTTAACACTACAAATTAGAACAATACACGTGTTCTTACTCAAGAATAGGTAAACAGAATGTCTCTTACTCCTATGGACAATAAAGTTACAGTGACATTGTATAAATCTTAGCATAGTTAACCATCTAAAAATACCAGAGTAAGCAATGAATAAACACTCAGGAACTAGAGAGTTCATTCACATATATCCGTGGGCCAGACAACACATTATTGCTCTCAATGATGAATGTGTCATAATTTGGAAGAAACTACTGGCTGATTTACTCAACTATATCAAAACTAAAACATGAAATCTGTCATGGATATACATGCTACTTGAAAGACACTAGAACTTCTAATGTGTGCCTAATGCATACTGTACAATTTACTACCTTTTGTAAGATTTACAGCAGTCATGCACTGGTCTAAACCCAAGACAATGAAATAAGCTGCCTAGTGAGTGGCAAATTAATTGAGGATGAGCCACATGATGGCTGCACAATGAGATATGCACCTAGATACATCAAGTTGGAGCATATCCTCCTTGAGCTTCTTAATGTGATTCAATCATTCAGATATAAACAATGTGACAATAAAACAATGAGAATATTTTAGTGTCTGTTTGAAGAGAAAATTTGATAAGACCTAATGCAATAATGGCAGTTGTCCTAACAAACTTTTGTCGACCAAAATAATTAGCCAAATAGTTTAAGTGTAGCATTCCTAGAGTCCAACGTAGGAGTAAGATTCATGTAATAACTTGATGAAGAATGTAGGGAAAAAATACATTCATCTTGACATATGAGCATAAATAAATGTACCACAAAATGTAGGAAGCAATTTACAAACTGAATGAAGATACATTTAGAAGATAATGTAATAAATGTGCCACCAATTATATTATTTTTATGCAAGAAACTATACTTGTTTAAATCCGTTTGATAAAGGTGACAAAAAAAAAATGACAAAAATTTTCCAACAAAGGCTATTGGAACACTAAGGGAAAAATTGCTACAAATAGTTTACCTTGGAACATTTTTTAATGCCACCGTAGCTTAATATTTTGGTATTATGTAAAAAATGCACGGTTCAAACATTGTTTTATATAGTCAAATACATGCAAATTTTAATTATTAAAACTTGCAAGAATCTCAAACAGGAAATGATATAAGATAGCATCATGCTTGCATGCAGCATGCATCCATTACAGGATATTATAAGAGAGAAAAAACAAATAATGCCGAGGCATAGGAAACTCTTGCTGCAGCAGAAGGAACATGCAAGAAAATAGAACTAAATGACTATTATTGGGGAGTATCACCATTTTTTTTTAATGTAATCCAACGTAAGCATACATAAGTATCTCACTAAAAACCCCACAGAATCTACTTACGTGTCCGAACAAACATTTCACAGATCCAATTAAAAGTACAAAAAAAAGTGTGAAATCAAACAAAAGAAACACCAATGCTAAATTCAAAGAGTGTGATACACAATGGCAAGTAAGCATGAATATATATATATATGCACAAAGTAATTACAAAACTGAAGAAATCTGTAACTTCCATTTCTTGAATGCATTCTCTTCAAATATAACTATGTTCAGATTACTGCAAAACCAACTAAATCATAAACGAGAAATCATCTACAACAAATTGATTTCCAAATTATGAAATGATGGGATCAGGTCTGCAGTCAGGTTACTTTTGAGGACCAAGTAATGCCCATGACCTAGTATTGCTTAAGGATGTGAAACTCAGGCTTCAAATCTGAACAATATTCAAACCAAGGAAAGAGTACCTCCACCAGCAACACATACGTAGATGAAGTGCCAGAAGAAGAATAGTGTGGTTAATATCTAGCAATCCATTCCAGATTTATAAGAAGGAAAAGTTCGAAATTCAAATAAATTGATTGTTTGAGAATTGACCAAAGAATTATATCAGAAACTTCATCTTGCAGGAGGAATGAAGTAGAGATAACTACCACAATGAGCTGAAATGGTTGGTCTCTTACCGGCGGCGCCTGATCGTTTGGCACGCTTGATTTTGGCAATGTGTACTTGCGTGTCAACAATGAGCTGCATCTTCTGGAATTCGAGTGTCTTTGTGAACTCCATTCGCTGTTTCTCCAGCTCCAACATCTGCCTCTGTTTTGATCCTTCCACTCTCTCATAGATCTCCGCAAACCTCGAGATCGCCCTGGCCAACTCGCGGATCCCGTTTCCCTCTCCTTCCTTGCCCTTCTTCCAACCCCTTCCCGATCTTGAGGACGATCTCGACGGTGACTCAGAGCCAACATCGTCCTCGTCCTTGATGTCCTCCGCAGCCGCCTCGGCAGCTGCGACCGCTCGCCTCAAGATCGGATTGTCCACCGCTAACGCGGTGGCGGCCGGCCGCTTCCCCTTCGGCTCCGCCTGGCGCACGGCGGTAGCAGCAGGCAACATGGTGCCCTTGCGGTGGAATGGGAGCGGCAGGGCGAGCGGCGGCGAGGAAGGGGTCTTCGTGGCTGGCGAAGAGGATCTGATGAGGGCGTCGAGGCGGAGGAAGAAGGGCCACTGGCTTTCGCCACCGTAAGCGATGCGGGCTTTCTCGACCTTGTACTTCTTCTTCAGGGTGTCGATTCGGTTCTTGCACTGGACATCGGTGCGTGCCGGGCGGCGGCCAGCACTCGGGCGGGAGTTGACGGCGTCGGCGACCTCCTGCCAATGCTTCTGCCGCAGATTCCCGCGGTTGAGCTCAAGGTAGCGATCGCCCCAGGCGTCGGCCAGCACCGACGTCTCCCCCTCGCTCCAGCAATCCTCTCGGTAAGGCAACGCTGGATTCGGCGGCTTCGTCGCGTCCACCTCTCTTCCTTCCATCCCCTCTCTTTCTCACGTTATTTGATCGTCGGCGGCGGCGTTAGGGTTTGATGGGGAAAGAAAG